>OU696587.1:4029992-4182492 GCA_916048095.2 Sacculina carcini | reverse complement strand
CTTCACTTGCTCGCCACTTATAACTTGAGGGGCAAGACGAGACGGGTGAGTCGGAACAACAGTCCTCGTTCGACGACCCAGTAGGCGTTGTGCTGGACTCAGGTTCACTCCTTCTTGCGGTGTGTTTCTCAAGTTCAGCAGTCCTAGATATGGATCCTCATTCGCAGAATAACATCTCATAATAACATTCGCGTAATGACATCTCGTCATTACGCGTTTAACAACCTTCACTGCTGCCTCGGCAACTCCGTTAGATTGTGAGTTACCCGGAGACGAAGTCACGTGAGCAAAGTCCCACTTTTTGGCAAAATCTTTGAACATTCGGCTAGTGTACTGCGTGCCATTATCGGACACCACGGCATCTGGTATGCCATATCTAGCAAAATGCTGCTTCAGCTTGTGGATAACGTTCTTCGACGTCGGCTCAGGTAAGAAATCCACCTCTGCATACTGACTGTAATAATCAACAGTAACCAAGTATTCTCGACTTCTGAATGTGAACAAATCAGTGGCAACTTTCTCCCATGCTCGCCCAGGTACAGAATGACATATCAACGGTTCTTTGTGGTTGCTCACCGAATCACTTGCACATATGTCACAAGATTCCACATACTGTCGGATATCACTCGACATTCCTGGCCAAAAAATCACATCTCTCGCTCGTCGTAAACACGAGTTTATACCCCCATGACCTGCATGCACTCTTTGCATCATTTCTCGACGCATCGACTGAGGTATGATCACTCTATCACCTCTGAGTAAAATACCATCTTGAGCTACAACCTCATCTCTGCAGTGGTAGTACGGCAGTGCTTCAACAGGAACAGATGTCTTCTCATCTGGCCAACCGGACATAACTACTCGTTGAAGAGCCATAAGACTGCCATCTTGACTAGTCGCATCTCGAACAACAGCCAACCGCTCCGGCTTGAACGGTGTGATGCTCAAGTTGTGTAGATGCTCTTCATCTGTAGTCACCTCGGTCGAATCGGGTGCCAGAGACAATGCATCCGCCAATGGTAAGTCAGCACCACGGCGATAGTTCAGCTTCACGTCGTAATTCTGGATCACCAACAGCATAGACTGGAGACGTCTCGATGCCAAGTTTACCGGCTTGCTCGTTATGCTGACAAGTGGTTTGTGGTCGGTAATAACCACCACAGGACGTCCAAAGGTGTAGTGATGAAATTTCTCGAGACCGAATTTCACCGCTAACAACTCCTTCTCGATCTGCGCGTAGTTTCTCTCCGCTGCTGTCATTGCACGACTTGCAAACGCAATTGGTTTGCCTTCTTGCAGCAGAGCACTTCCTAGACCATAGCTGCTGGCATCGTTTTCTAGCACGAGTTTCTTGCTGGGGTCATACAGTGTCAAACAGGAATCACACACAATCATATTCTTGATTGTCTCAAATGCTTTTTGTTGCACATCTGACCAGTTCCACGGAACATCTTTTCTGGTCAGGTTTACCATCGGATGAATGTCAGAGCACTGGGGCAAATATCTCGATAGATAATTCACCATACCGAGGAATCTTCTCAGTTCAGGCAATGACTCAGGAACAGGATATTCTGAAATGGCCTTCACTTTCTCTGGATCTCTTCGCAGTCCGTCTTTGGAAATCACATGACCCATAAAGGTTATGTGATCAGATCGTAGAATCATTTTCTCTCGGTTCAGCTGCAGTTTTTTCTCGCGGCATCTCTGCATAAACGCTTGTAGTCGTTGATCATGTTCCGCTGTATCTTTGCCGTGCACGATCACATCGTCGGCGATGCAGACTACTCCATCCAGTCCAGATAGCGATTCGAGGAGTTTTTTTCTGGAATATCTCAGCAGCTACTGACAATCCAAATGGTAACCGAAGCCATCGGTACCTCCCACAACACGTTTGAAACGTTGTCAGTACGCTTGATTGTTCATCGATAACAACATGCCAGTAGCCAGAGGCTAAGTCTGCTTTTGTGAACACTTTCGACATTGACATCTCATGAAGAGTCTCTTCTAGGACCGGCATCGTGAAGCGTTCTCTTACCAGTGTCTCTAGTCATTCAGGTCCCTTGGGTCAATGCAGATTCGTACAGACCCGTCCTTTTTCTTGGTACACACCATCTGACTCACCCAGTCAGTGGGCTGTGTCACTGGAACAATTACACCTAGTTGCGTCAATCTGTCCAACTCATTCTTCAACAGTGGTCGCACAGATATAGGCACTCTCCTGTCCGGCATCACTGTTGGCTTGACGTCTGCTTTCAATTTCAGATGATGAACACCCGGCAGTGTTCCCAGTGAGCCGTTCATCACGTCACTGTAACCTGACATCTCCACCTTATTCACTCGAACAAAATTCTCTTGCTGCACTTTCACAAGTCCCATTTGAACGCTTGCATTCAGGCCCAGCAGTGGAGTACGGTTTCCTTTGCACACAATAAACTCCACCGACCACTTCTTCCCATCCTTGGGGTTTCGCACGTTCGTTCTCGATATTCGATAATGTTTGCTATTCTTCGGGTGTTACATTCGTTAGGATTTCGTTTGGGTAGTCTGTGTACATTGATCCGTGCCCTTCTAATCTGTCTTATTTGGATTCGGAAGTAAATTGTGATTATAAGGCTCAATTACTCTAGTTTTTCAGTCTTGTTTGTGCTGTCGTCGAGTTAGGTTGTGTCTTGTGTTGGTCCCTGTTTGCTTGAGCGCCCGTGTTCTCGCGTCCCTGTTTTTGTGCTGGTTTCTCCCACCGGCAGAGGATTAACCCTCCCTGTCAGGGTGTACCATTGTACTCCGTTGCTCTGCCTTACACATCGCTTCGACACACGGACTCGCCCGCACTCATCATGACCACTCTGTCTCCACCGACTGACCGTACCTGCACATGTGGCGAGCTCCTCAACTCTGCCCCGCACATTCACTGTGAAGGATGCGGGAGCTACTTCCACCTCACATGCGCTGCCTTGTCCACTCCGGCGTATAACGCAATACGAAAACACAAGCTGTTTTGGATTTGCGTGACTTGCAAGTCTGACTACGTTTCGTCGCGCTGCGCGCCACTGGCAGTTGAGAAAATTACCGAAGTTATCGACTCTCGCCTCGCCAAAATGAAGGAGGAACTCACCGACGACCTCAGATCTGTGCACGCTTCTGTGTGTGCTTCCTTGTCGGTCTCTCAAGTGAACGACTCGCAAAACAAGGAGGAAGGCGTGCATTCGTACCCTCTGGTTGTGAAGCAAAAGGGCGCCGGATCTGTGAAGATGGATGACGTGAAGAGTCGCCTGAAAGCAGTCCCAGTTGCTAAATCCCGCCAAACAAAGACCGGTGGCTTAGTTTTGCACTGCTCGACTGCACACGCCAGAACCGAGGCTGAGATTGCGCTCAACAACTTGGACAATGTGGAAGTATCGGTCCTGGGGCAGGCGTCAATTCTCCCCAAAATCACTGTGGCCAACATCCCACCAGTGTCTTCGCCTGATCAGCTACTGAGCTCTTTGAAAATGAAAAACCCCTGCTTGGCTTCAGTTCCTGATTCGCAAATGAAACTGTTTTTCATTTCAAAACCTAAGTATGGTCGTTCGCATGCCGTTCTGGGTGTTTCTCCAGAGGTTCGACGGGCCATCAAAACTGCCGGAGACCGCCTGTTCGTGGATTTGTGCAGCTGCACTGTCTATGATCGTTTCTGGGTAGCGCGCTGCTCCCACTGCTGCGGCCTCGGCCACAAGAAAAACCGCTGTGCCCCCTCCAATGCCATCACATGCGGCCACTGTGCTGGGGCACACCATTCTTCGCAATGTCCGGATAAGACTAAAAAATGTTGCGCCAATTGTGTAAGTCCCTCCTTGTCCCTCCTTAGTCGCCGTGAAAAATTCGATCCGACAGCGCACCATTGTAGCTCCTCCAGCCCAGTCTCCTTCATTTTCCCATTGTTCTTCTGCGTGACTTCCTACAGCCCATTCTTCCACCTCACCCATCAAGCACCCGAATTGCTCATTTCCTCATCACGACTTTTCTCAACGTCTTCCCTCTCATAACTCTCTTCCTTTTAGTAAGCACATTTCTCTTGGTTTGTTCAATACCAGATCGGCCCGTAACAAATCCTTGTATATATCTGATGCACTACTCTCCAATCAACTTTCTCTCTTGTTCTTAACCGAGACATGGCTCCTGGAGAGCGACGTTCCCACGTTTAGAGCTCATCTTCCCCCGTCTTTTAATTTCTTCCATGCCTGTCGATCTCTTTCTTCATCATTGAAACCTTCGGGCGGTGGAGTTGGCGTCATTTTCAATGCCTCGCTTTCCCTCTCCACCCTCACAGAATTCAATTTTACATCTCCTGCTTTCGAATTTTTAGTACTCTGTCTGTCTCTACCAGCACTTTCCACCCTGGGTATTATAGTGGTATACCGTCATAATAATTCTGGTACCGCCTCACTCTTCCTGTCTGACTTTGACGAATTCATCTCACTACTTTCCCAACATTTCTCTGATAACTATATTCTGCTAGGCGACTTCAACATCTGGGTTGATCGCCCTTCGTCTCAAACTCTCATACGTGATTTTATTTCTCTGCTCGACTCTTGGGATCTTCTCGTCTTGAACTCAGGTGCTACCCATACTTCTGGTCACACGCTGGATCTCATTATTTCCACTACGACTTCTTCGAAACTCATTTCCCCAGACATACTCACCCACCCCCCAGATCCTCTTTTTTCTGACCATAGCCTTATCACATTTCAACTTTTTTCCCCTCGTTCTCCCAAATCTTCCTCTAGGGTTATTCTTTCACGCAACTACAAGAATTTCAATTCTTCTCACTTCTCCTCTCTTGTCGAACGCTTCCTATCTCCTCTTAGTTATGTTTTCCTCAGTCCTCTAACACTCCCAAACTTTATCTCAGATTACCTCTCAAATATAAATGATCTTATCTTTCCACTCCGTGAAATCAAAGTTATCTGCGAATCTCCAACCCCTCCTTGGTGGTCCTCAGATCTGCGCCTCCTGCGCTCCAAATGCCGTCGTACGGAGCGTCTCTGGAGGCGCTTTCGCTCTCCTTCGTCCTGGTCAACCTTTTGCTCGGCTCGAAATTCCTTCCTCGCCTCTCTTGCTTCCGCCAAATCCATTTATTTCACCTCTCACCTATCCTCACTGGGAAAGGGTTCACACTCTCGGTGGTCCACTCTGAAATCAATAACTGGTAGTGCCTCCCGGAGTCCAATAATGATTTCAGCTGATCAATTCTCCTCTTTTTTCACTCAAAAAATTGATACAATACTCTCAAATATTCCAAAAAGTCATTTTCCTCTATCATTTCCTACCTCCTCAAATTCTATTTCGGCCTTCGTACCAATTTCTCCCTATAAAACATCTCGTTTTCTCCTCAAACTCCGCAACAAAAGAAGCCCCTCGGATCCTATTAATTTTTCCGCTCTCTCTGATTCGATCCTCCTCCTTGCTCCCATTCTCACCCATATGGTTAATTCCTCTTTTCTTCATGGTCAATTTCTAGCTTCTAAGCATGCTATAATCACACCCATACTGAAGAAGCCTAATGCTGATCCTGCCATCCCCTCCAACTATCGTCCTATATCTATGCTTGCGCTTCCTTCTAAACTTCTTGAACACGCTATCCTTGAACAACTTCGTCCGATTATTACTCCGTTCCTTGATCCTTGTCAATCAGGCTTCATGTCAAATCATTCAACTGAAACCCTCCTTATTCGCCTCACTAATGACATTTTTTCCAACTTTTCCTTCGGCAAATCTGTTCTGCTAATATCATTAGATTTTTCATCTGCCTTTGATCTCGTCAATCATTCCATTCTTTGTGAAGATCTCGCCCATATTGGCCTTTCTTCCTCAGCTCTTTCTCTTGTCTCTTCCTACCTTCATAAACGTTCCTTTTCTGTCCGCTGTAATTCCCGGATGTCTGTCAATGTTCCGTTGACTTCTGGCGTCCCACAGGGTTCTCTCCTGGGACCACTCCTTTTCAACCTCTACGTCTCGTCCCTTTGTTCTGTCCTCAGAGAATACCCTATTTCCTTTCACGTCTATGCTGACGATGTACAAATTTGCTTTCCCTTATCTTTACATAATTCTTCTTTAGTATCTAAACTTCTTTCCCATATTTTGTCATGGGCTGCCTCCAGATACCTCCTTCTTAATCACGACAAAACTGTCTACTTAGCTTTTCATCCTCCAAGGATAACCCCTACCACTGTCTCCTTGCCTCTAGCTGCTCAAATTCGCAACCTTGGCATCACATTTGATCCAACAATATCATTTTCTCAACACTTTTCTCAACTCACTCGCTCTTGCCGCTTCATTCTGAGAAAATTGTATCCCATACGTTCTCTTTTGGACGAATCTTCGGCTGTTCTTCTCGTCAATTCTTACATTTTCACTCGCCTAGATTACTGTAACTCCTTGTTTTTTCACCTTCCCCTCAAAAGTATCCGCCATCTACAATCCATTATCAACCTTGCCTGTCGCTTCGTTCTTAAACTTCCTCCCAAAACGCCTACTTCAGCTCACCTTCACCGCCTTGGTTGGCTCACTGCTCATTTCCGAATTCGCTACAAAATTTGCTGTTTGGTGTACAAAATCCTTCACTGTCCTTCACCCCCGGCCTATCTACGCTCACTACTTCTGGTTCAAGAGAGTACTTCTGGTTCACGTCGCCATCCTACTCCTCTAATCTGTCCCCCTGCGTTGAACCAATCCACTTGGTCTGCGAAATCATTCTTTTTTTCTGCACCCCGCATTTATAATTCACTTCCTCCTCGCCTCCTCCGAATGAAATCCTACTCATCTTTCTCCTCTGAGCTGCACAAACATTTCCTTTCTTTGGCCTCAGAGTCTTCTTAAGTTTACTTGTTGGCAATGTTATAATTGATTTATTCTTCCTATTCATATTGATTTAATCCGTTTTTCCTTTTATTTAATGATTTATCTCTTTTTTGCACATTTTAGTTACATATTCCGGACTCATAATTGCTACATGTTTGTGTTTCTGTTCTGCGCTGCATGTTTTTACTTCACCCAACCTGCGCAATTGACCAAATTTCCCACTTGCTCCAGTATTATTTTGCGTGTCGCGCGCTTGTAACTATTGTGTGCGCTATATTAAATACATGTTTGTTTGTTCTTGTGACGCCTATGGGATTCACATGTCCATCGTCCCATGTTTTCAGAACAGTTGTCGTTGGTGCAATCTTGTCTGTCTTGACGTATCTGACAGGCAGCACATTGATACTCGACCCGGTGTCAATCTGAAAATTCACCGTCGTTTTGTTCACGATCATCTGGCACTCTACCTCTTTTCGGTCTACGTTCTCACGTTACATAGCGTTCACACATTCTGCATCTGATGAGTTACTTTCCACGTTGTTTACTCTCTTGGCGTGCTTCCCGCCTGCTCTCTGCCCCGCTCGGCACATGCTAGCAAAATGGTTCAACTTTCCACATTTTCTGCACTGCTTCTTGTAGGCTGGACACGACTCTTTGTTCATACGGTGACTTCTACCGCAAAAATTGCAGCTGGCTGTGTGTCGGGTACCACTCGCCACGCTGCCTTGTGACCCTTTCGCCACGCGGTTCACTGACTCTGGATACATTTTCCGAGTCTTCGCTGTCGCATTCTCGTATGCCCTGCACTCATCAATACAGGCATGCAGTGTTATGTTACGCACTTTCAACAGACTCGTTCGGAGCTGATTATCTCGAACACCAAGAACTATTCGGTCTCTTAGTACTGAATCAACGCACTCTCCACAGAAATCACATGTTTTCAGCATCACTCTGAGATCTGCAAGGAAATTGTCAAAAGTTTCATCTTCTTTCTGCTCTCTCCCGTGAAATATATATCGCTCGAAAGTGACATTGACTTCTCCAACTGAGAAACTGTGAAATTTAGCAATGATTTCACTCACCGTGCGCTCAGTCTCGTCTGTATCAAATCCAAATCCATTGTACGTCCTCAGGGCGTCGTCAGACAGGCAATTCAAAAACATCGCCACCTGCACCTGCATTGGGTGCGTACTCATACCTGAAAGTACGTAGTACGAGGACCATCGCTGATGGAAAATCTTCCAGCTCTCAGCAGGGTTGTCTCCTGGCGTGAATCTCTCTGGCGGCCTCACACCCGAAATCGCGGCGTGCCTCACCACCGACTCACTTTGACTCAAATTGTTGTTTGATACACTGTCCATACTGTTTCTATGACAGATCACAACTCCGAATCAAAATTCGATCAGAAATGCACAAAATGAAATCCCAAAATTCAACTGTATCAAGGTTGAAATACGTTCACTACGCTGCGAATATGAGATGAATTCAACGCGGACAAAACTGACTCAACTGATGAAAAAAACTAAATTTCAGTAGAAAAATCAATCCACAAAAATTACAATCATCAGGATCCCACCGCTGCCACCATGTTACGTGGTATATACTTAATCAAGGAGACAACAGACAACCAGAAAGTGCGAGCAGTCTATTCTTCAGCTCCCTCTCATGTTGACTCCCAAAGCGGCGCGCTTCACACACAAACTTCACAAAGTTGCCAATCACGTAACAGTGGCTTCCTAAACCTATATAAGCTTGTGCTTTTGGCATCCCCTTCCTTTTTTATCGCCGCTGACTTGTCTCGCGTGCGCTGCTCCCGTCGCAATACATCTGTTCGTCCGAGGAAATCGTCTCTCTGCCACGTTGAACTCACTACAACTGGTGCCCCGAGTGAGGACTACTGCCTTTTTTGCGGTGAGAGGTTTTTATTCTTCGGTAGCGTTTGAGTTTTTCTACAATGTCAGTCGAAAGCAACGATCACTCGAGTAATGCTCACGCCAATGTTGATATGGCTATGAACGTGCAAATAAGGGTCCCCGCCTTTATCAATGAGAATGTCGAGGCCTGGTTCTCTATTATTGAGGCCCAGTTTCACATCAACCGAGTCCGCAGCCTGACACAGATGTTTTTTCATGCGCTGGCATCTCTGCCCCCGGAAGTTGTCGGCCGCGTGACACGCGACGTGATGGCCAAGAAGTCCTTCGATGACCTGAAGCAGGCTGTGACGGCGAACTACCAGAGGAGTATTCCTGAGCTCCTCACCTCGCTGCTGTCGACGACTGAAATGACCGGACGGCCCAGCGAGTACCTCAACCAGCTGGTGGCTCACGGCACCCGGATCCAGGCAGGAGAGGAGCTGCTCCGTCACAAGTTCATCCACGCGCTGCCAGACCGCGTGCGAATGATTTTGGCCGCACAGAAGGACCTGACGCTGGAACAGCTGGGGAAGCTGGCCGACGAGCTGGTTCCCCTGATGGAGCAATCGTGCAGCCTGGTGGTGCCACGAAGTCCACCTCCACAGCGATACAGCCAACGTGGACGACGGAGTGAACGCGAGCGGCCAGGTTCCGACATCCCCATCGGTGTGCGACCGTTCAGCGCCGATCAGCGACCGCAGGTGTGCCGCGCGCATATCTACTTCGGCTCCAGTGCACGCACCTGCAAGCCCTGGTGCAAGTGGCCGGGCAAGAAGGATGGCTTGCGCATGCAGGCGTCTTCACGCGCTTCGTCTCCGCATCCGCTGCAGGCGGAAAACTAGAGAGGCAGGTCAGTGTCGCTGCGGCCGTCGGCCTGCCACTCATAGAAGTCGCAGTTTTGGTCGCCGCCAAACGTTTCCGCTTCGTGGTTGATACTGGCGCGGGTATTTCCGTTGTACCTCGTGCACACATCAATCCGTTCTGTCTTCAGCCGTCAGCCGTGAAACTCTCGTCCGCCACGGGCCAGTCGATCACGGTTTACGGCGAAGTTCAACTCGAAATCATCATCGTGAATCTGCGCCGAAAGTTCGCGTGGACGTTCGTCGTCGCGGACGTCGTCTCGCCGCTGCTGGGACAGGATCTCCTGGCTCATCATGGTCTCCTGGTGGACTGCCGGGGACGAAAGCTACGAGACCAAACAACAAACTTCATCGCACCGCTGCGGAGGTCCGAGGCGACAACATGCGGCCTGGTGGTACAGTATCCTGGCGATTGTCCAGCATCTGTCCGCCAGCGGCTCAGCGCCAACCCGTCCCTGACGTCATCCCGCCAGCCGAACGATCTTCTGCAGTTCTCATCAGGTGTGTATCAGCACACAATCGATACCGGCAGTGCCGCGCCGACGTTCTCGTCTCCACGCCGACTGACGCCCGACCGAGAGAAAGCTGCCAGAGACGCCTTCGAAAAATTACTTCAGCAAGGCATAGTGAGGCCGTCAAATTCTCCATGGGCGTCGCCTCTGCACCTGGTGGCCAAGAGCGCTCCAGGAGAGTGGCGAGTGACGGGGGATAATCGCGCACTGAACGCAAAGACAGTGCCCGATAGGTATCCGTTGCCGCACATCCACACTCTCTCGTCAAATCTACGTAATATGACCGTATACAGCAAGCTTGATCTACTAAAAGCTTTCTATCAGATTCCGATGGCGCCCGAGGACAGTAAGAAAACGGCCGTGACCACCCCTTTTGGCCTATATGAATATGTCTACATGCCGCTTGGTCTGAAGAATGCGGCGGCCACTTTTCAACGATTCATCGATTCTATTTTCCGTGGCATATCATGTGTTTTTGTCTATCTAGACGATCTGCTGGTCTTTTCGCGGAACGAGCAGGAGCATATGCGACATCTGGAGCTGGTATTCGACGTACTGGCAAAACACGGACTAAAGCTGTCCATAGAAAAATGCCAGTTCTGTGTGAGTGAGGTCGACTTCCTCGATCATCATGTGTCCCAGGACGGAGTCTCGCCACCCAAACATCGTACCGAGGCGCTGACCTCGATGGAGCTGCCTGCTGATGCTGCTGGACTCCGCCGCTACATGGGCATGATCGGTTTCTACAGACGTATGACGCCGCAATTCGCTGATGTGGTCTTCCCGCTGTCCGAGATGATGCGGCTGCAGCCCAAGGCGAAATCGCTGGTGTGGACAGAAGAAACCAAGGCTGCTTTTGAGGCAAGTAAGCAGTTAATGGCTGATGCTGTTACTTTGCCACACCCTGACCCTGAGTCGAAGACGTTCATGCTGGTAACAGATGCGAGCGGCCACGCTGTCGGAGGTGCTCTCCACCAAATGGTGAAAGGTAAACCGCTACCTGTGTCTTTCTTCTCTCGGAAATTGTCTGATCCACAGAGAAAGTACTCCACGTACGACCGCGAGCTGCTGGCGGCGTATCTGTCCGTGTTACATTTCCGGCATTTCATCGAGGGCCGGCACGTGACGCTGATGACGGACCATAAACCGCTGGTGACCGCGTTTCGCAGTCAAAAACCCGCCAAACTGGACCGTCAGCAGCGCCACTGGGCGTTCATTACCGTACATATCAGCGATGTGCAGTACATACGCGGCGCCGACAACGTTGTAGCCGACTGCCTGTCGCGCTCTGTGAACAGCGTCGAGATCGACGCCTACGACCTACCAGGCATCGCCGCCGCACAAGTCGGAGATCCAGAAATTCACCAGAAACCGTACCTGAAGCCGTTTCCTGTATCCGGTGAGCACAGTCTGTTCTGTGACGTGTCTACTGGGCACCCCAGACCGTACCTGCCTCCGGAGTGTCTTTTTCCGGTGTTCCGCATGCTGCACCAGCCGTCGCATCCTGGCCGATTATCCAGCGTGAGACTCGTACGGAGTCGCTACTACTGGCCCAAGATGGAGAGCGACATACACCGGTGGGTCAAAGAGTGTGTCAGCTGCCAGCAGTAAAAAATACAGCGGCACACGAAATCACCCGTCTCTGCCTTCACTTCACCTGCGGCGGCCAGATTCGAGACAATTCATATGGACATCGTCGGTCCTCTGCCTCCTCAACTGCCGCCAGGTCAGCCGTTCGCTCACCCGTATCGTTACCTGTTAACGTGTATTGACCGCACAACCAGGTGGCTGGAGGCCATTCCGTTGACGGAGGTGACAGCCAAGTCCGTGGCACGAGCGATGATCGAGAACTGGGTCTCTCGGTTCGGCGTGCCAGTGTACATCATAACTGACCGGGGACCGCAATTTGAAGCCGAATTGTTCCGGGAGATGTCAGAGATCGTCGGCTTCCATCGGCTTCGAACAACGGCCTACCATCCCCAGGGAAATGGATTGGTAGAGAGGGCGCATCGTGTGCTCAAAACGGCCATCACCGCCAGAGGACAGCAGTGGTTGTCAGCGTTACCTGTCGTGCTGCTGGGTCTCCGCATGATACCGTCCGCAAATGGCATAGCACCGTTCACAGCAGTTACCGGCGGCCAGCTCATGTGCCCCAAGGTCACCGTGGAGCCGGACGCCTCGTCAAAACTGCAACACGAGTTCGTGAAAGAGCTAGCAGACCGCATGACGGAGATCGACTTCAGTGTCCACTCAGAGGGAATTCGTCATGGCTCGACGCAGTCATACGTACCCCAAGATCTCTTGACCTGCTCACATGTCTGGCTGAGGGTGGATCGCATACGGCGCCCTTTGGAGGCCCCGTACAAAGGTCCATTCAAGGTACCGGTCCATTCACATACCGGTTGCTGAAGAAGACATCGCCAAAACCGCTGTGACGACACCGTTTGGCTTGTTCGAGTTTCGTCGCCTTGCCTTTGGTCTGCGCTCTGCGGCCCAAACGTTTCAGCGTTTTTTGGACGAGGTGTTGCGCGGACTGGACGGCTGCTTCGCTTATGTCGATGACATTTTAGTCGCCAGCAAATCGATCGAAGAGCATGAACGGCACCTGCGAGCAGTGCTGCGTCGTCTCACTGTCGCAGGCATACAGCTCAACACGACGAAGTGCATCATCGGCGTGTCAGAACTCGAGTTTCTGGGGCACCATTTGTCTCGGCACGGCGTTGCGCCCTCACCCAAAAAGCTGATGGAGATCGAATCGTTTCCGCGTCCGACCACACAGGCACAGCTCCGCAGATTCATCGGCATGATCACATTCTATCATCGGCTTCTGCCTCACGCATCTGATTTACTGTCCCCACTACACTCTCAAATAGACACACGCACCAAGAGGTCTCAGAAGCCCGTCAGTTGGACAGCGGACACAGAGGCGGCTTTCTCGCGCGCGAAGAACGCACTAGCCAACGTCGTTCGGCTGTCATTTCCCGTCGCCGGCGCGCCTCTCAGTCTGCAAGTTGACGCCTCCTCGAGCGGTCTCGGTGCTGTTCTGCAGCAACACGTGAAGGGGTCATGGGTACCTCTAGCGTTTCATTCGCGCCAGCTGACGCCGACAGAACAGCGTTACAGCACGTTTGGCCGCGAACTCCTTGCAGCGTACAGCGCCATGCGCCATTTCCGGCACACATTGGAGGGCCGGCACTTCATAATTTTCAGTGATCACAAGCCGCTCACAGCCGCCGTCGGGTCCGGCTCAGACACATACTCACCACGAGAAGTGCGGCACCTGGATTTCATTTCACAATTCACCACTGACGTGCGCCACATGCCCGGCGAGCAAAACGTGGTGGCCGACGCCCTGTCGCGCACCGTCAACATGCTCACGTCGCCGGTGCCGCAGTCTGACGACTTTGCTTCCATAGCCGAGGCGCAGCACAACGACACGGACACACAACAACTGGTGAACAGCAGCGCCCATTCGCTCCAGCTCCGACAGGTGCCGCTGAGTTGTGGACGGAGCTTGTGGTGTGACTTCTCCACCGGCCGAAGCCGGCCTGTTCTGCCATCTGCACTGAGGCGACCGTTCTTCTCCTTGGTTCACAACCTGTCTCACCCTGGCGTGACGGCCAGTCAGAAGCTAGTGGACGACCGTTTTGTCTGGCAGGGTCTGCGACAGGACGTGAAAACCTGGGTGCGCGCCTGTGTACAATGTCAGCGCAGCAAAATCACCAGACACACCCGCTCGCCAACGGCTACCTTCAAACCGCCGTCAGGTAGATTTACTAATCTACACGTCGACATCGTCGGACCACTTCCGCCCTCGGACAACCACAGGTACATTCTGACGATTGTTGACAGGTTCACTCGGTGGGCGGAGGCCATCCCGATGACCCGCACAACGGCAGAAGACGTCGCCAAAGCGGTTTTACAGCACTGGGTCGCACGCTTTGGAGTTCCAGAGTCGATCGTCAGTGACCAAGGTCCGCAGTTCGAATCGCGCCTCTGGTCTGGACTCATGGCGTTACTCGGCACCAACAAGAGGCGAACGACCGCCTATCACCCACAATGCAACGGTCTGGTGGAGCGTTTCCACAGGCAGTTGAAGGCCAGCTTGCGGGCGTCATGCACCGGCCAGAGGTGGACAGAGCGGCTCCCTTTGGTTCTCCTCGGGATTCGCGCCGCGGTAAAGGAGAACATCGGCTGTTCCAGCGCGGAGCTGGTCACAGGAGAGCCTCTTCGTCTGCCGGGTCAGTTTGTCGTTCCTACTGCATCAACCAGGCTCTCGCCTGCGACATTCTGCGAACGCCTGAGGTACAACATGCGTCATCTGCGACCAACACCCGTTCGAGTGCAAGCCACGGCTTCGTATGTCCCACCGGCTCTTCGTTCCTGCACGCATGTGTTTGTGCGCGCTGAAGCACGCACTGGACTGGATCATGTGTACCAGGGCCCCTACAGAGTTGTGCGACGTGACGACAAGACGTTGGACGTGGTCAACGGCTGCCGAAAAACAGTCACCATCGACAGGTGCATTCCGGCCCATACAGAGCTGACTGCTCCGTCCGGCGTCTCAACATCGCTCGCCGAGAATCAAACCAGGCAACGAGATGTCTTCCGACCGCAAACAGCCGCGCCATCTATACGGCCGGCTCAATGCGCAGCACCGATATCACCGTCTCCTCAATCAGCTCTACGCGGCGGTCAACCAAGGTCAACTCCACCGGGTCGCAGAGTCACCTTCAACGAGAGGCCGATGGTGCGGCACATTTCACCGCCGCCGTCGCCGCAGCAGCATTCAAGACGTTTCGGCACGTTCATTCTCCCGGGCACACTGACCGTGCGGAACGACAGCACACGGCCGAACAGGAACAGTCAAGAACCGCGCGCAGCACCTGCGTAATTCCACCGCACTCGTCACGGTCGAATCATCCGCCGCCCCGCGCGCTACAGATAGGGGGGAGGTGATGTAGCAAGCTCATCGCATTCGCCAGACCAAGTGCATATTGTCAATTTATTTGTAAACACTTGAATTTAGTTGTTTCATCAAATTAGTTATCTTGAACGCGTTCCCATGCTTTATGATTTTATATCTCATTCATGTGTTAAATATGATGTACGTGATGGTGCGATTCCCGCGCACCGACGCGGGCACGCCGAGTTAGTACGGTCTTCCTGTCTTGACCGCCACACGGTAAACTTGTCTCGATTTTTGTGCGTATTTGCAAATAGACTATACGTGACCGAGTCTTTATTTCTTAGTGTGAGGTCTAACTATTGGGAAGCATTTCTACAAAATCAGCGTTACGATAATCCGAGAAACTAATAAGTTTGGGAGATTTGTAAGTGATAGGGAGGCGGGCAGAAAATTCAACTAATGAGTGATCAGAAATGAAGGAATCAATAGGAAAAACAGTGAGATCTCTAATAAGAATAGTAGAATCGGAGAAAGAAAGGAGGAGATCAAGTGTGTGGCCGTGAACATGAGTAGGGCAGCAGATATGATTACAAAGACCTAATGAATCGATTGATTGTAAAAACATAGAAGAACAAGACTTGAGATGAGGCGCATCAACCCAAAGGTTGAAGTCACCACAAATCACTATTCTAGAAGAAAAAATTGGAAGAAGTTTGTCTATAAGAGAAGAAAACTCATCAAGAAAAATTGAGAAAGAGAAAGAATTAAGACGGTAAATGTTGACAATACATACAGGCAGAGTAGTTTTACCTATTACTTTACAACATATGTATTCAAATGACTTAATAGGAATTTCTACACTACATAGATAGGCATTAATGATGTTAGAATTATAGACAAAAGAAACACCACCGCCAGAGCATTTAGGAGGATTAGATACATTCAAAGGGCGACAATTATGAAAAGCTGAATAGCCAGCAGGAAGAGAGCGGTCAAAGGAGGATATTTCAGCAACAGAGAGCCATGACTCAATAATCAGAAAAATATCTGTTACTGCCACTGCTGTTACTGTTACTGCCACTGCAGTAAATTATCGACATGATTTATAATTTGTCTTGTTGCTGTGTACTTTTCGTCGACTAATTTGGTCTTAAAATTAACATCATATGTCACCTGTTTAGTAGTCTGGAGATAAGTAAATTACTAATCAGCAGCGAAAAAAGCGTAGCGGCGCAGCGTCGACGAGACATGTGGTTATGGGCTTTGGTTTTGGTTGGAGCTTGGCTATTGTGGAGCAACGGTTGTCTGCATTGAATATTTGTGCTGGAATAGCGTATGCTATAATTTTATGTCGCTATCTCTAATCGCTAATCGCTATCTGAGTCCTATCAGATGTACGAAGAATCGTCGGTTTGCAAGCCGATATCGTATTGTGTAGCTTCCGCTTGCTCTTGGACGACAGCTTATCGCATGCTTCCGCTAATGTTTAGATATAGCTGTATGTCAGATTGCATACAGACACCATGAGCTGTATCATTTAACAATAGCTATTGTTTTTACGCCAACTTTATAAGCGTGTGTATCAAAGCTTTAAGTATTCAATTCCCTAGCACTTGGAAGGACGCGAATGTAATCCCCGTTCCAAAGAAGGGTGACCGCAAGCAGGCAACTAACTATCGCTCCATAAGCCTGTTGCCTGTGTTTGCCAAAGTACTTGAGGAGATTGTAAAGGCGCGTCTGCTGAGTCATGTTCTGCCAGCGATTTCGAAGAACCAGCATGGTTTCTGCACAGGGCGTTCTTGTGTCACCAATCTGGCCGCGTTGGTGAGCTTTGCCGGAGACTCAATCGACGCGAAAACTCAGCTGGACGTTCTATACACGGACTTCTCGTCGGCATTCCAGAGTGTTGACCATCGTATGCTGCTCCACAAGCTATCCGAAGCGTATGACGTCAAAGGCTCGCTACATGATTTACTGAGATCTTATCTCACGGGACGCCGGCAACGAGTGCTGGTGAACGGAGTGTCATCACCGTGGTCGCAGGTAACCAGCGGAGTGCCGGAGGGGTCTGTTCTAAGCCCCCTCCTCTTCATCATCTACGTGAACGATTTGGCTGAGAAATTGGGCACCTCAGCACTACTATACGCAGATGACGTAAAGCTTTTCCGGACGGTCAAGGCGAGCAACGACTGTGAGAGTCTGCAAGAGCAGCTCAACACTCTGTGTGAGTGGTGTGAAAAGTGGGGTCTCAAACTGAACCCTGCAAAATGCTCACACTTGTGTATCACGCTGAAAAAGAAGCCAGTTGAGTTCACCTACACGATAGGCTGCGACACAGTGCAAAAGGTGACCACTACACGTGACCTGGGGGTCGTCATTGACTACAAGCTCACCTTTGCACAACACATTGATGACGTCGCTCGCAGAGCCAATCGCTCACTTGGTGTGCTCACCAGATGCATGCAAGGTCTACCACGGAACTTCGACTCACGAAGCCTGATTGCCGCCTATTGTTCGAATGTGCGGTCGACCATCGAGTACGCCAGTGTGATTTGGGCAGGCGCAGCACCAACGCACACACAGAGGCTGCAGCTGATACAGAACAGATTCCTCCGCACACTCAAGTACCTGCAGGCCAATCGAACCGAGATGAATCACACCGAACTCCACTCAATGTACGGCCTCCAACCACTTGACATTCGCAGGCGATGGCTCGACGTCGCGTTTCTTTATTCTTTAATGAAAAACAGACTCGACTCTCCGCAGCTGCTGTCACGAGTCGGATGGAGAGTACCAAGACCAGGTGTGCGCCCCCGGGACCCCCTGCATATACCACCAACGCGCACCGTGGTCACTGGTAGAATATGGCACGCTCGCTTGCCTCTATACTACAACAAGCTAGTGAATATGCAGCCAGGTATAGACATCCTTAATGTCAGTCGTTCTGCACTTCGCAAAGTCTGTTTTTAAAATTGACTTTATATATATACTTCTTTTTTTTCTTTTTTTTCCAAGTTTTAGAATCTTATATTTGCTATTCGCTTTCGTGAATTGTATTATGTGTACTCCGCCTATAATTGGGATGTCATCCTGTTGGTTGGTGTGAATAAAAACAAAAAATTAAAACAAAACAAAACAATTCGAGTTTTCCACTGAACCCTCGCGCCGCACCGAGTTCGACGGCATAGTGAAGAATGGTCATACCGAGCGTGATCATCACCTCTGTACCACATCACAACTGGGGAGTGGAGAGCATTGAAGGCTATCGCCTCCGGCATGGAGTGGCCGAGGTACTTGTCAAGTGGAAGACCCCCATCACTCCATCATGGGAAACTCTGTGTGAATTGCCAATCGGCGTACTGCTTCTACACGGACACGTACAAGAGGCGCCCGGGCATCTACAACAGAGAACAACAGCCTACCACTGGGACCTGCTGGCGCTCAACAACGACCAGGTGACGTTTCTTCACAATCGATCTATGGATCAGTCGAGAGAACAGTCGGCGGTGGACAGAACTCAAACAAATTCGTTAGTGCCAACCGACAATCTTATTAATTTATAAATTGTATTTCGTCATGTATTCAGCTCGCCGTGTATAAGCTTGCTTTGATAATTCGTTTTATGGCCGTGACCATCTAGTGGTCAAATTATGTGGAAATCCACAAAATTTGATGTAGACCTTGCGCTGTGCTTGTAGCAGAGATGTTTCTCGCTTCATTTATTCTGCTTTATTTCTGTGTGTAAAAGCTAATTATATAATTGCCTGTTAAGCGTATCTGTGTGTATCACAACAAGCGTGGCAACCCCGCACGCCTATGCTTAGTCAGCATGTAATATGAGCGCGTGGCGGACAGCGACGAGCTACTGCAAGCAGCTAGCGCGCGTGAAGGAATGCAGGGGCCATAAATTCATCTCACATAAATGTGTCAACCCCAGACTTGTCTCCCGCTTAACACGTGTTGACCAGAGCGTCCAGAGAAATCACACCACTTTATGAGAATTTTATTACCCGCTCGATGAGTAGGTTAACCGACAAAAACAATAGCAGGGAATCCAAATTTGTCCACCCGGGGAAGATTAGTCAGATATTTACGAGGAAACTAACACCAACCAGCCGGTGAGGAGCATAGGTACGCGCTTGCACTAGCTCTGCCTCAGTTGACCGTCGCGCGTCGCATAAAAGAGACAGGTAGGCGATTCTCTAGGTCTTTCGGGTTAGGTCTTACGGAGTTCTTTTGGACCTTGGTCCTCGAGAGTTTTTGGTCTGGTCTATTGTCTATTCGTTTACTCGTGTTGAGCCTTGTGGCTTGGTCGATCGTGATTTGTGTTTGGACTGTTTGACCACTATCGTCCGTATGTTGTTTGATATCGCATCGCTACGCTGCTGCTGTGGACAAATACAGTGTTTACGTTTGTTCAACAAGCTGGACCGGCAGACCTCCGTGGGGGAGAGTTATTAACACGAGCTATTGGGAAAACAAATCTAGACTATCACAAGAATCGCGAGAAGAAGCACCACCGTGACCACAAACGGGTGCTATCAGAAGAAATCAAGACTACAAGAGTATTGATGTACTGACTTTTTCCAGATCCGCTCGGTCCGGCCAGCACCATTGTGAACGGTGTACGTAATCGACAATCATACGTATCCATTCTGTTCTAACATCACAACATCACTATTTTTATGATAAAAAAATAGAAAAAATAACAATAATAATGAAGAAAAAAAATTGCAGCATGCACATATTTAAATAGTGGAGCAGGCCTACTGGGGATACCACTATAAAAACACGCGTCGATGACCGATACCTCAAGGGTGACGTGGAAACTCGGTCCATATACATTGACGACGTAGCACACACACACACACACACACATATATATATATATATATATATATATATATATATATATATATGTGTGTGTGTGTGTGTGCTACGTCGTCAATGTATATGGACCGAGTTTCCACGTCACCCTTGAGGTATCGGTCATCGACGCGTGTTTTTTATAGTGGTATCCCCAGTAGGCCTGCTCCACTATTTAAATATGTGCATGCTGCAATTTTTTTTCTTCATTATTATTGTTATTTTTTCTATTTTTTTATCATGGATATATAAGCTTATATACATATTTGTATTTTCAAGCAAACCTATAGTGTTTACGATATATATCCATACGGAAGAGTTGTTAAGTCGGGAAGGATATTACGTTTTGCAGCCACCATTTTATTTATTTTACTACTGTTTATTGTTCTAATAGAGAATTTTTTATCACGACGAAAACTGTATGTATTTACACTTACATGTTTAGATGGATCTGTGAGGAGCTCTTTAAAATTATCAATTGTCAATGTGTCTAATGTAGCACTGTGTTATCCCTCTTACTTTGACTACATAACTTTCCGTTTATCCGGTTTTTTCACACAATATATGTAGTTTTTAGGGGATAAACAGACAATCGTACTGATGTAGGATCCGTCAGGGTAATCTTTTAATTCGTAAGTCATATCACCTATACCTTCCTACTTCGATATTCGGTTGACCAGGTTTATGCTTGAAAAATATCGAGTCAGTATCAACGTATATAACTTGTTCATAATTGAGCTTATCCAAATAACTGTACAAATACAATCGCGCTTGAGCTGTAACAAACGCTGCAATGATAATATTTGTCTTATTATTATTATTTCTTTGTATAGCCTGATCGTTCACATACCTATATGTTACACGAACTAAACTATCCAGCAACGGGTCACAGTGTACAATTTCTATATTTTTATTTCTAAGTATATTCAACAGTTTATCCGGTGTTGTTATCAACTCGGTTGAGTCTTGAGCGATATTTTGTCCAAGCTTACCCCACTGCGAGTTCAGACACAATTTCGCTAGCGCTCTCAACCCTGGATTTTTCTATATTTCTGGCAATTGTATATTTTCGTGATCTTCTATTAGTCTCTTGTAGTCTTCTTTTTTCTGTGTCAGTTATATCATTTGGATATCCTTCAGCTGCTACTTTTAACGCGAAAAATTTATTAATGTATTCAGTAAACAGACCTGTTGATGTTGTACCTTCAGATCGCGATTCGTCCTTGAATGTCCAGACTTCATACAGTTCAAGCACTTTGTAGCCCATTTCTACAGCTTTGAACAGCTCAGGTGTCACCCAACTTGATTTCAATGTCCTCTCATCATCCGAATGTGAACATTCAACCTTTCTATAACGTACATTTGCTCCATCACCAACATGGTTTGTAGCACATTTTGTACATAAAGTGAAACAGAGTCTATTGTTTATTCTAACTGGTAAACAAGGGATTTTTAGTGTTTTTGGTGGCACAACTTTACAGTAGACCACACCATCAAATTCGTGTAGCTTATGAAGTGATGGCTTATATATTATATCTGGATGTCCAATTGGATAATCGCAATTTTTCAAAATGTATGGATATAAAGAAGTGACGACCAAATACCTGATCTGTTCACCCTCTTCACATTCATAATAATGTTGGAATACCTCAGTTCGTCCACCAAAGAAACTTGTTCTTATATCCATAGGCTCTAGAATACTCAACTGTTTATATACTGACACATTTGAGTATTGTTTTGCATCATTTGATCAAATTCACATTCCCACATAATTTTTGTGTCACAATTAGGTAAAGATCTCAAATAGTTTATTTTTTCTACAGTTTTTGGTACTTCACCTTTGAAGTTAGGTTGTCACTGTTTGGTAGAGTGTGCATTTTTCTAGATACATCTGGAAACATTTTACATTGCCTTGAATACGAGTGTCCATGAAAGTAACAACCCATAAATTCGTATATTACACGTTTTCCTACCATTACCCTATACCCATCAACGTGGTAGGGCCCTACAGCAACTTCACCGCTGGATAGTGCGTTTTGTATGGGATCACCTGGTGATTCGTTAGCCTCCCAATCCAGCCATTGAATACTTTTTACTGAATATTTTTTACATTTTTAAAAGTACAAGTTTTTTGTAATGAATATGAGAAGGTATCAACGCTAATGTGTTTGGTTGCAAAAAATGTGTCATCCATACCCGATGACATGCTGACGGTAGTGTGATTGACTTATCAAAAGGGTCAATGTTGGCATGTTCGATGAACAATTTTCTAAACCTCATACAGCCTAAACGTAGTAATGATGTATCACTCCTGCAATAATTCTCTATTTCTGATCGGAAATTATATACTTTGTTTCTCTGTTGGTCATACCATGTGAGGAAGTTGGCTTTATCATTGGGCGACATCCTGTTACATTAAAACATTGCAATATCAGGTATTGGACCACTATACTTTTCGTTGGCTAGTGTATTAAACTTGTGGGGGAAATAACCCTTTCGTACAGGTATTTCAAAGGTGGTACTCAGTCTTGTAAGTGCCATAGGTAGAAAAGAGAATGAGTCTAGTAATCTGATATTAAGTGTTGGGTAATACGCAGTTAGAACTTTTGTCCCTTTGACAATTATTTCTGGTACTAGATATTTTGAGAGACTGTTCTTTATCAGAAAGTTTGTTTCGTATCCTTGACCGTAATGGGTAAATACTTTACAATTCTTCTGTTGAAATAACCAATCACCGGTTTCTGTCATTGTGTGTTGACCGTGAAACACATACTCGTACTTTGTGGTTTAACATGCATGACAATTGCCAGGTGTTTCGTAACATACTGCACAACACATCTGTGCTATACAAAAATTAGGGATATGCGTACCGTCAGATTCATCTAATCTACATTCAAAATCTAGGAATATGTATGTTTTATTGTCCAATGCTCGTTTTTCTAAAGGTTGTAAATAGCAACGATGTTTAATATCTTTGGATTGTATGTCGTATTTGATGTACTTATCATTACATATATAACATGTTCGTTGGAAACATTCATGTTTTGACCATTCTACTTTTGATTTAATCAACATTCTACATTTTTTACATCTTTGACGGTTTTTACATAACTTCACTTGATGATGGTTAAAACATTGTCTGTTAGCAAAATATATGTTACACTTATTACAAAGTATCGATGGTTCGTCATTTATTCTTGTACATTTTATTTTTTCTGCTCCACAATTACAACACAGATATGGACACTCATGATGGTTCTTGTTATTATAACCAATTTGGCACTTGTCGCAAAAGTATGAGTAATTGGTAAAAGACTTCATCGAAGTTATTACGTCAAAATGTTTATTGGAATGATACAAGTAAAGATTTTTTGTACCGTGTCCAACACTAGCTACCTTTTTATTATTGGCGTCGAGTGAATATATATTTGTTCTATATTCTGGATATACTTCCATTATCTTTTCTAAGTCATTTATTCCAAAACTATCCTGCTCTATATTAACTCCTACACGAATACAAATCTCTATAGCTTGTTCTCTGTATAGATTATCTGATATATTATGTTGTTGAACACGTATCAACTCTGCTTTCATTGTACTGTCTACTTCAGCGTCTTTAAAGACCTTACTAATTAATATAGCTCGTGGTAGACATAGATTACCAAACAGTTTGAAGAAACAATTTTTTGTAAAATACCATTGGTAGAAATTTACAGATTTCCGTCCTTCACCTGCTCCTCTAATATCATCCCTGTCATTCATGTCATTTTCATTGATAACTGTAATTTTAAAAATCAGATCTGACGTATTGCTCAAATATGTCGAATTGCTTTGCGAGATTTTTTCCAAGCACCTAGCTACAATGTTACCGTCTATTTCCGATCGTCTTCTGAATGCGATATACGCTGACCTGTCAAACGTTCTGTGGTCAATTGTGATTCCTACATAACTATTGGCTGATACGTTTGCTAGTAATTGCGAGGTAGCGACATTCATAATATTATCTATTTTATGGAAAATATCCGTTAAAGAAGTTTCATTTTCAAAACTAAAATTCAACTTTAACATATAGTGTCTACCTTCTATTCCGAATCTTCGTACTATTTTATTGTATGTCTCTACAAGTTCGTAGTCGACTATCACTTGCTCATTTGAGCTGGTTTCACCGATATCTACGTTATTTGGCCCACCTGGTTGAACAGTAATCTTACTCTTCTTTTGCACTTGCGGTGGGGTCGACTCGTACTCGTCGCTGTTGATATCGACACCTCTCTTGGCCATGTTGAGTCAAGCAGTGTCAACGTAAGGAAATCACCGTGTAGCTCAATGCAAGTCACAATGTATGAATGGTGCACAACGAGTTACACTATTTATACGCACCGACATACAGCGCCACCGTGGTGGATAGAGGTACCAAACACAATGTTTACAGCTGCATGTCGCCGGATATGTGAAAATATCGGTAAGGTAGCAAATGCAGCTGTCATCAGTTGCATGTCACCAAATATGTGAAAATATCACTTAGCTAAGTTTCCGATGTTAAATATCAACTTTTCAATTTTTCACAAAATGTAAAGTAACTCTAGTAGATTTACTAACAAAATTCACCAACTCCCCATCAGCACCACGAATATCGACACTCATTTCCCGAGATTCATCAGTCTCCAGCTCTACATACCGTACAGGATTAAATGCTCGTTGTAGATAAAGAGTGTTATACGATTTATCGTCTTCATAGGTTGAAATGATTCTCAAAACTGGGGCTAGAGTATGACCAACTATTTGTGCTTTAATTTTATCTACATATACATATATAAATGAGGGATTTAATCGGTGTATATCAACATTAGTGTTTGATACAGATTTGTTCGGCCGAGTATATTCATCGTTCCATTCCCTGAACCATCCAAAAACATCAGCTATTTTCCGATGCACTTCCACATCTTCAATATGGCATGTTGTATGATTGTTTTTCTCTATAGTGAATACTTGCTTACCAACAACCCCATTAATTGTATTACAAAGAATATTTTTCCTTCGATATACCCCTTCAGGAATACGGTACACATGTCCACCCACATTTATGTTTCTCAAATTAGTGTGGATATTCATAAATGCATTGGTGAATGCTATATTTGATAATCCTACACGCCATGAACGATCCAATTTAAGTGTATGTGGAAGTTGACATGGAAACTGGAAGGCGTATTGTTGTAGAATATGTTCATACTTGTCAAATTATCAAGCGTAATGTAGAAATCATCTGTCATATCTTGTTTGAAGTGTAACACTACGATAAGTCCAGGTCCTGTAATAAATGGAAAACTTTGTTCGTTGATATCTGTTAATTCTATGTGGATTGTATCAATAGATGAATGGGCTAGACGGTAGTAATGTGGAGGTTTGAAATTTATCTCCTGTATGTTTTTTTGTTTTCTAACACGTACTATTCCAAAGTGTTGTTTAAGTTTGTTTCCAACTATTTGCTCTTCGATGATGTTACTACTAATACGCAATAATCTGGTGTCACCTCTATTGTGTATTTCCTTTTGCCTTTCAGGTACTAGCAATGATACAAGTGCTACTTTCCATTTCCTCACCTCCAATTCTAATCTGTGTGGTAAATCGACTCTGAAGTTAGCTGTGGTGTTGTTAGGGTAGTTTGCTGGTGAACTCACACTAGGGATATTAATATAAAAATCACACATTCCTCCATGAACGTTTGATACATACTAAGGGTGTTAATACTTTTTTGAAAAATTTATACGTAAACAGTGTGTGTGTGTGTGCGCGCGTGTGTGTACCGACTTCCATTTGTATTGTCACGCATTGTACAC
Organism: Sacculina carcini; assembly: GCA_916048095.2. Classification (NCBI taxonomy): domain Eukaryota; kingdom Metazoa; phylum Arthropoda; class Thecostraca; family Sacculinidae; genus Sacculina; species Sacculina carcini. The sequence goes on along the minus strand of OU696587.1, from coordinate 4,156,758 downwards.
CTGGTCATCCTGACAGAGATGTGTGTGTGTGCGTGTGTGTATGTGTGTGTGTGTATGTATGTGTACGTGTATGTATGTATGTGTGTAGGTGTGTGTGTGTGTGTACGTGTGTGTGTGTGTGTGCAATTAACAAACAACACATGACAGTATGGGTCAAGCTGCTGCAGTAGTTTCTGTCAATTAAGCATCTGGTTTTTTTCCAGACGCATAACACATACGCAACACACTCTAGGGTGACACAATGTGTGCGGACACCCTTCCATCCGTATTGGCACGCATTGTACACCTGGTCATCCTGACATAGTGTGTGTGTGTGTGTGTGTGTGTAGGTGTGTGCGTGTGTGTGTGTCGACTAGGCTTGAATAGTGTTATTAGGGAAATAGAGCAATGTGAATTTTGCTTTAGGCTATATGGTTCACGTATATATATATATATATATATATATATATATATATATATATATATATATATATATATATATATATACTGTCGCTGAGTTGAACGTTCTATATTCTGTAGTTATAGTACACACATATCTGCCCTCTTGTCTCGACTTAAATCATGGAGCTGAATATAAAACTACGATTTGTAGAGGAAGGAGAACCGCAAATAACATATTATAGGTCTCATTCGACCCAAGATAAAGCTGTACAGACCGATCAAAACCACAAAACTTTCCAACGTACAAATTATCCAAAGGTGACACCTATAGAGATGTGTGTGATACGTGACGAAGATTACGATGACAGCACGGACTCGTCATTGTCGCCACAGCGACCTAAGGTGTCGGAAGATGGGCGGATACAGCCTCTGAGCTACAAAACACGACGCAGACTACATCGACAACGCCTCCGTCATCGACCACCTTCTTCTTCAAGTCCAGACTCTGAGAATTCCACCGATCAACGTTTAATGGAAATATTAGTTGGTATGGATATACCACCACCATCGCCACCACCACCCGCACCAGATGTGGACAACATTATCGAGGATATACATCGCTTGTTTGTATAATTTGTATGTGTTTGGGTGTGTGTGTGTGTGCGTGTGTGAAAATATATTGTTTAGAAATGAGTTACAATCCTTTTCACTACATGAACGTATTGAAACATCAAATTTTTATTTCGAACACACACATAAACATACAAAGTTTGACGTGCGTGCACATAGGTGTAGCAGTAGGTGGATGTCGGAAGAGACGAGAGAAAAAATAGTGTTCGATAAATTGAATCCGTTTCGCTATGGATACACATGTGTATTGTGCAATGAGTGTGGCATTTATTTGATCTTACGGTAGACTGGCTGGCCGTGTGCGGTAACTGTCAATAACAAATCAGTTTTACTCATTTGGAATTCTTCGTAGCGTTTTGTAGGTACACGGAAATGTTTTCTTCCAGCAAACGTCTTCATAATAATCTCGTTGACGAACACTAGTTGATCTGAACTGTTGCCACTGTTATTGCCACTGTTGGGTGGAGAGTAGATCAGAGTTTCGTCATGCAGTGACAGGACAATTTGTCTGACACGAATTTCGAAGGTTGAAAACAGTTTGTTGATAATGTCGGTACGCATTTTGCGATTGGTCACTGTGTCCAGAAGAATGTGAATCAAACCGTCTTGGTAGAATATTTTCAAGCACGACTTACGGATTTTCCAGAACGGGTCGTGACAATGCGTATAATCCATACACTGCTCCAGCTGTTTTTTCACACGCTTCAGATTCTTGCGAATGCTGTCACCCCAGACAGTTCCGAGGATTACCCATACACGTTGACCGATTGTAGTTCCTTGCAGTACCGGTAAATGATTGGTATCGATAAAGTCTATTTCGTAGCACTGTAGAGGCATTATATGTGGTTCAGACGCCACTGCAGCCACAGGCGTATCGTTAAAAATTATATTGTCGACAATATTTTCAAATGTCAACTCACCGCTTTGCACCTCCATATCGTTTGCACGAACAGTGTTGGATGTCAATCCGGTGTCCACACCGACCATGTGTTTGTAACAATGTCCAATTAATATTACACACGTATTGATCGGTAGTAAAGGGGGGTGGGGGGAAAAATCAATACACGCCTGACCGGTCGCGAGGGGGGGGAAATCAATACACACCTGACCCGTCGCGAGGGGGAAAAATCAATAGTTCACTTACACACCTGACCGGTAGGTGGCGCTGGGGAAAAAATCAATAGATTTTTGCCACTCTTACTACTACATTTGTTAGTAATTGCGAGGTAGCGTCATTTCAATCACTTGATGCATTTTTCAGAGTATTTCATACAAGGTCTGTAATTTGTGTGGAAGCAGTAGTACGCTGCTATACTTTGTGACATATGACGTCACAGGTGGGCAGGGTCTAAGTATGACGATATACTTAGGCCCCTCTCCCTTCTGACGTCATAGGATCCCCACTGGAAGTAGCGCTCTCTATACGAAAATAAAACGTACGAAACATACATGTTTCTTTCTTTATCGCTTTTTCGTATAGAGAGCGCTACTTCCAGTGGGGATCCTATGACGTCAGAAGGGGGAGGGGCCTAAGTATGACGTCATACTTAGACAGAAAGAAACATACATGTTTCTTTCTGTCTAAGTATGAGTAAGTATAAGTATGTCTTTCAAACATACTTAGAAAGAAACATACATGTTTCTTTCTAACATTATCGCTTTTTGTTATTTCACTACAGCGTATGCAACGTTGACGAGACTTATATAACTTGATATTGTGTCCATCGAAACACCTATAAATAAATTTAATATTACATAGAATACATAGAATTGATTTTCATGTTGGTGAATCAGATTCCCAGTTTCTACATAAATTAGGAAAAACATGAATATTTACGCTACTGTACCCTGTTTGGCAATAAGCACATAAATGAGCAACTTAAGAAGGACTTCATGGAAATAATGGGGACAAAGTGGTTCTCAAAATAATACAAATGTAAAGAATATATAATAATAATATCTAAAAATATATAAATAATAATAATAAAAATATAAAAATAATATAAATGTTTTTTACCTTTTCCTGATGATGACACTTTCTTATTATTAGCGTTAAGCGAATACAGATGCACTATATATTATGTCAACGCTTCTACGCTTCTAAGTTTCGCCAAATCATCTAAGCCTAGATGTGGTTGATCCAAGCTGACATTACACTGCTTACATAATTATTTGGCCTTCTCCATAAAGATATACTGACACGATTGGTTTCTTTTCAACACACTCCACACTTGTTTTCTATAAAACCAGCTATGAAAGCTGTCTAATCTTTTAACACGACCTCTTATATGATATATTTTTCTCTCATCAATTCGAATTAATCTACTGATAAAATAGAGTTGTTGTGGAGATACCCAGATTTGCTTTGTGATATCTTTTAATAACACTTTTTTCTCAACGAGACATATGCAGCTCTGTCAAAGTTTTTGTTGTGTGGAAACATTTGGCGAAATCCACCGTGAATTGACAACTTTATGTATAATGTATGATCGTTTGGCGCATGTTGGGCTGTTCGGTGTATCCTGTGTGAGAGAATATATGGTATTGGTTTGGGGTGGATTTCTCGTTGATTACCTAAGAAATAAAGATGTCAACAGGTTAAGGGCCCAGACGGCTTCTGTTTGATGGTAAAGCTCAGAATTTTGATTTGTGGGAGACTAAGTCTTTGGGATATCTCAGGATTCAGAAACTCCACTATGTAGTTGTGCCAGTAGAAGGAAGGAATATTAATGAAATTATATCTATTAATGAAAATGCATTAGTTTTTGCGGAGCTCATACAGTATATTGACAAAAGCCTCTCATTGATAAAGAGAGAAGCCATGGATGATGGTGGAAAAGCTCTAAAGATTTTGAGAGAACACTACCGGTCGTGCAAAACACCAAGAATAATCTGATTGTACAGGGAACTTACATCTTTGAAGAAATCAGCAAATGAGGATATGACATCCGAGCGGAAAATGCTGCAGCTGGTCTGAAAAATGCGGGTGAAGTGGTAAGTGATAAGTTTTTGACGGCGATGGTTCTCAAGGGTCTCCCTGCTGACTATCAAACGTTCACAGCAGTGATAACGCAGAACGGAAACCCGATGACTTTCTCCGAATTTGTGGTTGTTCTTTATAATTGATTGTTGAATGCAGGTTTCAAAGTGTGTGTGAGGAATAATCAGATTGCGGCTGCACGTGAGGGAGGCGGGACTAATCGTACCGGAGGTTTTGAAAGCAGGCCGCTAAGTGGGGTGTATTTGACAGATGGCGTAACTGATGCAGGACTTGCAAATACATGTCCAGAAAGTCATGTCATGTCAGTAAGTGCGCGTAGAGCTGTGCGATCTGATTGTATCTAGCCGCTCAATTAAGCTTTCTTGTGTGTATTGGTTTGCATATATGATAATTGTACACTTTGTATGCATAGTTGTGATATATTTGTCTGTATGGCTTATTTGTATTTGTATATGGGTTACGTTATGGTTAAGCCTAGACAATATTTTGTGTCAGAGGGTAACTGCAACACAGTCTAAAAGTCTAATAATATCACGTTTTACTGTAGTTTTCCGTAATGTTTTCGGTGATGTTTTGAATATAGTATGCATAATATTTTACCAGTCTTTCCATAAATACATTAGAAGTAATTTGTTCGTTTTCTATTCATATTGACTTATACAATTTTTACAGGCAAGTTGTATACATGATAGGAAAAATGAAAAGTAGTTCTGTTTGGAACCTGATGGAGAAAATTGGTACTGATAAAGTTGTGTCTCGTCTGTAAGGAGCATTTAAAGTATTGTAGCAGTACGAGTTTGAGCAAGCATCTCCGAAGCAGGCATCCAATCCAATATGCAGAGGAACACAGTCATTCAAGATATTTGTGGCGTGCGGTGTGACGTCATAGCGGTTCACTTGAGTCAATAGTGTTCTCTAGTGTTCTGAGTAAATTCAACGACGTAGTGCACATATTGCCGGTGAGAGCACTGAAAGGCGATGTTTTGCACCGATTCATTCGTGAAACTATCATACGTCTGGAACAACTTGGATTCATGGTAATATCAGTAATAACGGATAACAATTCTGTAAATCGCAAAGCAATGTCATTGTTCCGCAGTCCTCCCGGTCTTTCGATTGTGTACCAACATCCGTCTTGTTCCGATCGTCCGCTTGTTTTTCTATTCGATACTGTGCATATATTGAAATGTGTACGGAATAACTGGCTGAATATAGAGGACTCTAGGAAGGCCTTCATTTATCCGCATTTCTCGTTGACCGATAATTTCATTGTGGCATCATTCACAAGTATTCGAAAATTGCAATTTGTCGAGTCAGAATCTTTGGTAAAGTTTGGTTATGGCCTAACAGTGAAAGCTGTAAACCCTTCCAATTTAGAACGTCAAAATGTAAAGCGCGTTCTGAAAAATTTCAGTGATTATGTGATTCAAGCGCTTAAATCTCTGGGCTCCAGTAAGCAACTAGAGTACGCCGAAGGAACTTCACATTTTGTAAGCATTTTCTTACGATGGTGGACAATATGCAATGTTAAGACACTTAATAAGGGCAAACGGTTAAATAACATGTATTGTCATCCGCTAACAGATTCAGAAAACGATGCGAGGTATTTAATTCTTGACAAATTTTTGCAGTGGCCAGATTATTGGAACTCAAACAATGCGATGGTGGGATTGACGAAAGAAACATTTTCGGCGCTTCATCACACAACGTACGCCCTAAGTGAACTCACTAAACTCTGTATTCATGAACTGGGAATGTTGTACGTTCTGCCTGGCAAATTCCAAACCGATTTTATGGAAGATCGGTTCGGCCAATATCGACGTTTATCCGGCTGTAATTACGGTATATCCACTAGGCAAATTTTTGAATGCGAAAACAAAATAAGAGTCCGTAGTGTAACCGATTTGAGGCTCCTCATTGCCAATAATCACGTGGACTTTTCCCAAGTAGATTTTTCAAATCTTCCTGACTGGGATTCTGACTATGTGCGGGACGCTCCTCGGAAATTCATTATTACTGTTATTTACATTATTACTGGGGGTTATTTCTGTTTTTCAGTTCTTCGGAGGTCAAATTGTTCGGCCTGTAAGCAATTTCTTGTGGCACCCGACGAGAATTGCCAAGCATACCGTTTTTCGTATGTGAAGGGCATTGATCGTGGGTGTTTGTTCTATCCCGGTGATGTAGTAGTGGATATTTTCATGCTTTGTTATTTAACAGTAAATACATGTGTTTGTATTTCCGATTTTCTGACATCGAATGACCAACGGTGCATTGATATTTCACATTGCTTAGAAATGATTGAGGATCATGCCATAGAGTTTAATGAACCATTCTGTTCAGCACATGATATGAAGAATATCACCGAGAAAATTATTTGGACTTCAGTAAATATTTTACTGAACAATTTTTGTTCTAAAAAATTCCCAGGCACAGTCTCGTGTTAAACACAGGAAACTCGATACATTTTCATGAGTTGTGCATAAGTAATACCTTAGGCGGCTCCATAAGGCTTCGTATCGGCTCTGCTTCTTACCCATCAGCAGGCACATCATATCGCATTATCAGCAGGGAATTCTCCACATGTTACGAACCGCTGCTCTATGTGGTATTTCGTTTTCATTCACCATCATATTTATCATTGTGCGTTTGTCAATGCTTGAATTTATTCTAAGTTGTTCCCTTTGTGTTTCACACTGTTGTATTCCTGAAATGTTGTGAACACTTTTTGACGACATGTTGATGAGCTTGAACATGTGAATGATGAATTCAATAGCGTGCCCTTGTCTGAATTCACCGCGGGAAGTAATTAATGAGACATGTCGCATTGTTTTCTATATTTGGTCCATGATTTGTTGTTGTTTTTTTGTCATGATTGGTTCAATACATGTTCGTAAACCTTCTATTTTGTTTGTGTTAGGTCGCAAAAAGAATTGTTAGACATTATACAGCTTCTAAATGAAAGGTTTCATCTGAAACTGGGAGTATTTGTGAAAATAATGCACCGGCGTACGCATAATATCAACTAACAGTGCACCGTTCATTATGATGTATTATAAAAAAAAAACCTGAAGCTGTGTTCCGGGATGCAAAAACGAATGACGACCTGTGAGAGATTGTGTGTTATACTCTGCAAATGCTTTTCAGTTGTGGTTGAATCATATATGTGTCTATATACGGTGTATGCATGTATGTGTGTGTGTGCATGTATGTGTGTGTGTGTGCATGCATGTGTACGTGTGAATGCACTGTGCATTGCTTACAGAATTGTCATTTGATACGTGTATGTGTGATCTGTATGGCTGTATCCGAGTTAAAGATGCGTTGTGAGAGAGGAGAGGGCAGTTGGTGTTGGGTGAGCGGAGAGTGACGTGTGTGTGTGTTTAATGTGCAGGTGTGGTGGTTGTGTTGCATAGTACGACGTTGTAGCTTCTCTTGTGCTATCTCATTTTGTTCACTGCTTGTTTGCTTGTGTTAATAAATCACACGACCGATAGTCTAAATTCAGCATGTTCTCATTCCCAGAAAAAGCAAGAATTACTATATAACGTGTCGTGGAAATATCCAAACACACCGGCGCATCTTCAATCATATCAGCATCATAGAGATTGTGTGAATCACGATTAAATCAGGTATTGTTTCAAATTGTTTGTGTTTGTAGCAGAGATGTTTCTCGCTTCATTTATTCTGCTTTATTTCTGTGTGTAAAAGCTAATTATATAATTGCCTGTTAAGCGTATCTGTGTGTATCCCAACAAGCGTGGCAACCCCGCACGCCTATGCTTAGTCAGCATGTAATATGAGCGCGTGGCGGACAGCGACGAGCTACTGCAAGCAGCTAGCGCGCGTGAAGGAATGCGGGGGCCATAAATTCATCTCACATAAATGTGTCAACCCCAGACTTGTCTCCCGCTTAACACGTGTTGACCAGAGCGTCCAGAGAAATCACACCACTTTATGAGAATTTTATTACCCGCTCGATGAGTAGGTTAACCGACAAAAACAATAGCAGGGAATCCAAATTTGTCCACCCGGGGAAGATTAGTCAGAGATTTACGAGGAAACTAACACCAACCAGCCGGTGAGGAGCATAGGTACGCGCTTGCACTAGCTCTGCCTCAGTTGACCGTCGCGCGTCGCATAAAAGAGACAGGTAGGCGATTCTCTAGGTCTTTCGGGTTAGGTCTTACGGAGTTCTTTTGGACCTTGGTCCTCGAGAGTTTTTGGTCTGGTCTATTGTCTATTCGTTTACTCGTGTTGAGCCTTGTGGCTTGGTCGATCGTGCATTGTGTTTGGGCTGTGTGACCACTATCGTCCGTGTGTTGTTTGATATCGCATCGCTACGCTGCTGCTGTTGACAAATACAGTGTTTACGTTTGTTCAACAAGCCGGACCGGCAGACCTCCGTGGGGGAGAGTTATTAACACGAGCTATTGGGAAAACAAATCTAGACTATCACAAGAATCGCGAGGAGAAGCACCACCGTGACCACAAACGGGTGCTATCAGAAGAAATCAAGACTACAATTTGTGGTGCCGTGACCCGGATTTTCGAAGATCGACATCAAGCAACAGCCGCAAGTAAGAACATCATCGCCAACAAGAGCAAGGAACAAAGAAGACCAACAACAACAGGAGAACAGAAGAACCAGTCCGGAACGACCAACTCGGGGACCATACAAGTGCGCACAAGCTTTCTGCATCGAGGGTATGTGACAATTCTTTTCTCCTTATCAGAGCCATTTATACGTATTGTAATTGACGCTTTAAGTGTTACAAATAGTTGATTGAGAGCATAATGATCGAATCAAGTGAACCAGTTATGATGGCACAAGCGCTAACTGACATAGCAAATGAGCTCAAAGTAAACAGTTTTGCAAGCCACGTCCGATCATTTTCAGGGGAAAGTCCGGTGAAATTTCAGAACTGGGTTTCAGATATCAACAATCTTTCGCTACAATTGAATGATGCTCAACTGTTGAATGTAGCACTAAGGACTCTAGGGGGACCAGCGGTTAAATTTGCCCACCGGGAAATGACAAATACTCACAGCATGACATGGTCAAGATTGAGGCAGCTCCTCAAAAACAGATACAGTGAAGTATGTAGCTCACAGGGGGCACGCGAAAAGCTCAGGTATCTCAAGCAGCACAAAAGTGAACCCCTACAAAACTTTGCAGAAAGAATACTGGAACTTTCGCTAGATGCATTCGAGAACCCTGACGCTCCAGACGCACAGTTAGCACTTGTGGAGATATTTCTCAAAGGAATAGCAATTGACAGCATCGCACGCTCGCTGATCAAGCGTAAAATAACAACACTGCAGGAAGCAATAGATCATGCTGTAGAAGCTCAACAAACAGAGAGAACATACACACTGTTCAGAGGTCAAAACGAGCCAGAACCGATGGATGTAGATATAATCCAGGAAGCCAAGCTAGATGCAATCGAGAAAAATATATGCTCGTTGACAGAAAGCATTTCGAAACTTTGTCAAACTATTGCGAATTCATCAGCGAACACTCCAGCTATGCTCCCTCGTTTCCAGCAACGAACAGCATACCCTCCGCGCACGCATTCTAATGCATTTCCACGCAGAGATAGGCGCGAACAGAGACAGCAACAATTTCCGGATTTGAGACCAAACACACCAGCAGAAAGTAGAAATATCAACAGGATTGCGCACCAATCGAGGTACTTGTCAAGTGGAAGACCCCCATCACTCCATCATGGGAAACTCTGTGTGAATTGCCAATCGGCGTACTGCTTCTACACGGACACGTACAAGAGGCGCCCGGGCATCTACAACAGAGAACAACAGCCTACCACTGGGACCTGCTGGCGCTCAACAACGACCAGGTGACGTTTCTTCACAATCGATCTATGGATCAGTCGAGAGAACAGTCGGCGGTGGACAGAACTCAAACAAATTCGTTAGTGCCAAACGACAATCTTATTAATTTATAAATTGTATTTCGTCATGTATTCAGCTCGCCGTGTATAAGCTTGCTTTGATAATTCGTTTTATGGCCGTGACCATCTAGTGGTCAAATTATGTGGAAATCCACATAACTTGATGTAGACCTTGCGCTGTGCTTGTAGCAGAGATGTTTCTCGCTTCATTTATTCTGCTTTATTTCTGTGTGTAAAAGCTAATTATATAATTGCCTGTTAAGCGTATCTGTGTGTATCCCAACAAGCGTGGCAACCCCGCACGCCTATGCTGAGTCAGCATGTAATATGAGCGCGTGGCGGACAGCGACGAGCTACTGCAAGCAGCTAGCGCGCGTGAAGGAATGCGGGGGCCATAAATTCATCTCACATAAATGTGTCAACCCCAGACTTGTCTCCCGCTTAACACGTGTTGACCAGAGCGTCCAGAGAAATCACACCACTTTATGAGAATTTTATTACCCGCTCGATGAGTAGGTTAACCGACAAAAACAATAGCAGGGAATCCAAATTTGTCCACCGGGGAAGATTAGTCAGAGATTTACGAGGAAACTAACACCAACCAGCCGGTGAGGAGCATAGGTACGCGCTTGCACTAGCTCTGCCTCAGTTGACCGTCGCGCGTCGCATAAAAGAGACAGGTAGGCGATTCTCTAGGTCTTTCGGGTTAGGTCTTACGGAGTTCTTTTGGACCTTGGTCCTCGAGAGTTTTTGGTCTGGTCTATTGTCTATTCGTTTACTCGTGTTGAGCCTTGTGGCTTGGTCGATCGTGCTTTGTGTTTGGGCTGTTTGACCACTATCGTCCGTGTGTTGTTTGATATCGCATCGCTACGCTGCTGCTGTTGACAAATACAGTGTTTACGTTTGTTCAACAAGCTGGACCGGCAGACCTCCGTGGGGGAGAGTTATTAACACGAGCTATTGGGAAAACAAATCTAGACTATCACAAGAATCGCGAGGAGAAGCACCACCGTGACCACAAACGGGTGCTATCAGAAGAAATCAAGACTACAGTGTTTTATGGAGAATAGACACAAAATCCAGTGTGCTAATGCTCGAATTTATTGATCATCGTACGGTACGGTACAAAATATTAAACTTGTGCTGAATATTAGGAGTGATTTTGCGGTGTTGGCTCTAAGATCATTGGGTGCAAAAAATAATCCTAGTTTCTCTGAAGATACTGCTCATTTTATTTAAATAATTTTGCGTTGGTGGACTAATTGTAATGTTATGACACCGTACAAAGACTCCAGGTTGAGAAAAGATTATTTTCATCCGTTGACTGATTCAGCTATGGATGCCAGGCATTTGTTTTTGGAGCGTTTAGTGAGATGGTTTGATGGATGAATGTCAGACAGAAATATGATCGGTTTGATTAGAGACATTTTGGCTGTGTGTCACACATGGCTGTGATCACGAAGTATTGTGCCAATGAGTTGGGATTGTCGTGTATTATCACATCGAATCATATTTATTTATATTGATTTCATCAGGCAATATTGATTTTATCACTTCAGAAAATATTGATTTGAAATATTTCACGTGTTCCGCGGAATACTTTCGTTAAATGTTTAAAGATATTGCTGAACGTCTCATCTTTCGTATATGTGACGCTGATATTTCACATTCTCATCATCCAGTGATAGTATATGTTGCATGTTATTGTTGTTATTATTGCTATTCTCAAAAATAGGATTGTGATTCATGTAAAAACATTTTGACTGCGCGAAGTGAAACCACATCATCCGAACATTTTTCGTATTTGAGAGAATTTGGTCGCCGAAGTCTGTTATATTCTAGTGATGTTGATAATATTGTTTTGCTTTGGTTTTAACTGTGCAGAAGTATATCAAGTATGATGAATTGAGTATTGTTGGAAACCAGCGCGCAATAGATAGGTTTTATGCGCTAGAAAAACTGAGTGATTGCGGTGTTATGCTCGAGTTCTTGTACTATTCTCAACATCGTAATTTACAATTAGCTGCAGAAAATTGTATGCGCCGCTGTAAATGTTCTTCTGAACCATAATTGTTGTGACAGAAATTCATCTACGATTAATTAGAGAGAAATTGAAGCGAAAACGTTCCACATTGTCTCGTGTATAGTGGTTGCATGTTTGTGTTGTGACTTTGTTCATGCCTGTGTGGTTTTATAATATATTCAGTTATTCCATTTGCCATTGTATTTGATGCTTTTTGTGTTGGTCACATGATTTTTCAAGTTAGTTGAGCCGGAATGTCAGTCAAACAACCGCACTAACACACAGGTTCTAATAGCAACGCGTATCGCCCGTACGAGTCAATGCTCGATGACGTCACAGTGATCGGTGGAGTTGTTCAACTGTCAGCATGGCAGTTGCACGGTAGCGAGCGCACGTGGTTAGTGTTCTCGTGTGTCTAGTGTTTTATCGCGTGCTATTCTTGGCGATAATTTACGTGTTTAGTGAGTTTCACTTCAGTGTGGTTTAAAGTGAAGTGCGAATTTGTCAAATCTCGTGTCAAGTGTGATTTTCGCATCCATTTTGTGTTCATCACTCGGATGATTCTGCATATCATCATCCTGGACATTTTGCTGCGGTCAGAGTTTTCGGTTAAGTGGGTATATTCAGTAAAATATGTACATCTCTTCGTATGTACAAGAAGTTTTGTATTAATTAAATGTTAATGTTAAATAAGGTATCACTATATTGATATTAACGTCAACTGATGTTTGCACAGTTTAGTGTTTGGGTATCGATTTTCGTCTAGCTGGATAACATTTGGATGACGTTTTTGTAATGCTTATATTATAGGTTTCACTTAATTCACTTGCGGTACGGTTATATCACTGTAGTGAGATTCGTTTCAGTATATGTGGGCTTAAGCGTCTTGTATTGTATTTGCTGGCTTGGAATTATCCTTAGTGTTCGCAAGGTGCTGACGAGGATTGTGGCGTTTGGATCACGTGGCGGATATCGAGGAGGGGTTTGTTCAGTACAGGAGGTTGTCAGGTTGCACTTATAACATTTCCAATCGTCAATGGTTCGAGTGCGAGAAAAAAATCAGGGTTAGGTCATTGATTGACTTAAAATTGCCCGTGCTCAAAGGTAGTATCACACTAAAAGACGTTACATGCTCACCACAATACCACCCGGATAGATTAAAACAGGCAGCCGAAGGTTTTATTATTTATATTTGTAGTGCAGATATCGAAAATTGTCAAAAATATATCCCTGTCATTGTTTATGTAGCCGGTTATTGCTCGTATTGTTTACAAAACAACACTGTGATTCGTGTAAAAGTATTTAACTAACAAAAATGAAACATTGTCAGCCGAACACTTTTCATATGTTAAAGGTATTGATAGAGGACTTTTACTGCATCCTAGCGATATCGTTGTAAATATTGTCATGTTGTCTTATTTAACTGTAAAAAATGTTTTGAGTTCAGAGAGTTTTCGACTGTAGGTATGCAAAGGTAAATTGCTCTGTTTCACGTTTTGCAACAGCCCTATGACCACGGAATCATGTTTAGTACTTCGCATTGCTTTAACAACCATGAAAAATTGTGTGGGCGAGTGTGAATGTACATTCATTGGCCAAGTTCAAGTTCATTCACCCGTTGTGATCCACCCGTTGAAACTAACGTCATCTACCGTTGGAGTTTTCATTATTCGACAATATGCACATAGTGGAATATCATGAGCAAGGTGTGCTCCGTTGTAACGGACAACGCGGCAAACATGGCCTCTGCCGTGAATGCACTGAAAGTGCGGCACACACCGTGCTTTGTGCACACAATAAACTTAGCTGTGTGGCATGCACTAATAAATTCAAAAGAAATATCATTGCTACAAAACAAGGTGGAGAAAATTGTTGCATAATTTCACCACAGTGTGAAGGCGTCCGATAGACTAGCGCCGTACAACAACACGGCCTTCCAGTAAGGAAGCTTATCCAAGATGTGGAAACACGATGGAATTCAACATATCACACGCTAACGCGTTTTGTCCAACAAACAGAACTCATCACCACAACCCTATGTCTGTTAGGAAAAGCAGATATGTCTGAACAAAAGAGAATAAGACACTGACTAGTGTTTTGAATATAGTATGCATACTATTTTACCAGTCTTTCCATAAATCCATTATAAGTAATTTGTTCGTTTTACTCTGAGGATACTGAGAGAAATGACGGCTCCGCTGAAAGTCCGTACTGCATGTCCGAAAAACTCAAGCAACTGCTCGGCAAGCCCAACTATTTGATATCATTGGACGAGTGACATTTGTACTCTGTATTTGTCCTCATTTGTCCTCTTGTCACACTGCCATTTTCCGTTTTATCACACATATTTTTCAATTTAACACCACTTAATCTGCTCGCTGCACCATACACACTGCTGAAAATCAACAATGTTTATGTGATATAGACTTATACCCTTTACACATGATAGGAAAAATAAAAAGTAGTTCTGTTTGGAACCTGATGGAGAAAATTAGTACTGATAAAGTTGTGTGTCTCGTCTGTAAGAAGTATTTAAAGTACTGTAGCAGTAAGAGTTTGACCAAGCATCTCCGAAGCAGGCATCCAATCCAATATGCGGAAGAACACAGTAAAGCTATTGAGGAGCAAGAAAATGCACAGAAAAAAACTCTACAACAGCCTACGTTGATCAGCATAATCAACAAGAGGAAATAACACAGGGCGGATTAACCGAAAAAACAGCTTGATAAGCTCCTAATACAGATGATCGTCCAAGACCTTCAGTCCTTCTCTGAGGTCGATGACAAAGGTTTTAGGCGTTTTGTCGCGGCTCTATATCGCCAGTATGAGCTCCATAGCCGCCTAGAACTGACGCGAACATTGCTGCCCAATCTTTACACAGAGGAAGTGAATAAGGTCAAATCAGACCTGGATAACATCCACGCTGTCGGGCTAACAGCGGATATTTGGACATCGCGAACAACCAAAGGGTTTCTAACGGGTACTGCTCACTTCATCACATCTGATTGGGCATTGAAGTCTGTGGTGCTGGAGACAAGTAGAATGAGCGATGCGCATACTGCAGAAAAAATATCTGAACAGATGAAGAGAATATGCACATAGTGGAATATCATGAACAAGGTGTGCTCCGTTGTAACGGACAACGCGGCAAACATGTGTGAGGTATTTTAAAAACATCCTGGCGGTTTTGCGATGTGACGCGGAATTGACGTTTGCGAAGCTAGGGGCGTGTTAATATTTACTTTGTGCCTATTGCGTTACAGCTCGAGCGGTAGTTGGCGAACGGGTGGGTCGCTAATTATGTATAGATAATATTGGCGGTCAAGCATGTATATTGTATCTCACGTTATTGTGTCTCGCGCATGTATATTGTATCTCTTGTGGTTTTTCATGTTTATGGGATCGTCCAGCGCCCTACTTGTGTATTCCTATTATGCGCCCTACTTGTATATTCCTTTTGCTGTTTTACAGGCTATTGTTTCGGTCAATATTTTGGTTTTCTCGATGCAGATTGCAATAAAGGCCTGACACATGGCCTCTGCCGTGAATTCACTGAAAGTGTGGCACATACCGTGCTTTGTGCACACAATAAACTTAGCTGTGCGGCAAGGCACGCGTTTTCTCCAACAAACATAACTCATCACCACAACCCTATGTCTGTTAGGGAAATCAGATATGTCTGAACAAAGGAGAATAAGACACTCTTGCAAAGGCCGTAACTGTTCTCGATTCATTTGAGGACACGACAAGAAAAATGTCAACAGAAAGGCTCACATGCATATCAAATATATTAAACGTAGTGAGAGGGTTGCAAGATTACATGAACACCGATACAGAAACGCAAATTCTGTACAAAACGTTTGGCCTCGGAAAACAGCTACGAGAGCAAATGTCATTAAGATTTCTGACATTCGAAACAAGCTTCATGGTGAGTGCTGCCAGCATACTGGATCCCCGTTTAAAAACATCTTTTGCCAATCAATCATATGCAAAGACGACAGAGGGGAGAATTATTTGCAATCTTAGATACACTGAAGAAGCAGTACCACAACACAATTCCAGACCGTTCATCTGCAGCATCCGCCACTGCAGGCCAAAAAATTAAATATGGGCAAAATTGTATGACAAAGTGCAAATTGCAAATCAAGCGTCTATACCATTTACAAGTCAATTTGGCAAAAGTGAAAATCAATTTGGAAAAAATGAAAATCAATTTGGTAATTCTTACAATTTGAGCTGGTAGACGCATTGTATTAATAAGTTGATATACGCATCGGTATTTAACGATCGATTAATACGATTTATAAGAGTTCTTGTATTTCTGCTTTAGTCAGAATACAATATTCAACGCGTCCAATTAGTGTAGCAAGTATAGTAGTTTCACGGTTGTTAGTGTGTGTTAGATTAATTTGTTAATTGTAATTGCATTCAATATTTGAAATTAAAAGTTGAGATATGAATTATAACAAAATAAGTGCGGCCGACAGAGCACGCGTGGTCAAGGCGCACAAAAAAGGGCAAAATTGGAAGGATGTGGCCCACTCATTGGGAGTCAACAGTAGCACAGCGTATAAGTGTTTGATAAAGGAACAATTTAATTAAAACCAAAAGGTGGTTCAAAGTCAATGAAAACTCCAGAAATGATTGAGAACATTTTGTCCACGATCAAGGAGAATCCGTCGATCACGTTGCACGAGCTGAAAGACATGATCCAGACAGAGTTCAATGTACAAGTGTGCATTAATACAATAAAAAATTGGCTGGACGGAGAGTTGATAACTCTGAAGGATGTGAGGCCCTGCACACAAAATATGAACCGTGCAGAAGTAAAAGAAAGCAGAAAAGTGTACATTAATAAATTATTTCAAGAGCGTTCACAAGGAAGGACGCTCATATACATCGATGAGACGAATTTCAACTTGTTTTTAGGCGTCGCGAGGGAAGATCGGGGATCGGTACAAGGGCAGAAGTGGTGACCAAATCAACAAACGGCTGTAATATACACTGTATTGGAGCCATGACTAGCACTGGCGTGTTGAGATTTGAGACACGCAGGGGATCTTTCAAGGCAGCAGATGCCAACGCCTGGTTCAGGCAGCTCGTTGACCAGTGTATAGCCGACGGTGTTTACAAGCCTACTTTTATATTTGACAACGCACCGGCACATTCCTCCGTTGAGTCAGTGATTCAGCCAGATAAAGGTTGCTGAGGCTGGCACCGTAGTCATACTTACTGAACCCGATTGAACTTCTGTGGAGCTCCTTCAAATCATCTGTCAAAGAAGAACTCCGCAGAGTCATTCCGGAAATATCGGCTACGAGGAGAGGCCAAGCTGGCACAACCTTGGTTGAGATGCGAGCCAGACTAAGACTTTGGAAAATGAGGCTCTCTCAGCCATGGAGAAATTTACTACGCAGAACCTCATGGCATTCACCTCCAGAGTAAAATTATATTATGGTGCAGCGGCCAGAGGGGAAGACCTACATGAGATTGTTTGATTTCTGCTCTTGCATTTTATATAGTTATATGGTTGCAAATGTGTAAATAGAATGCGTCTATCTCAACCTTTACATCGTTCTTGTCTTTATGTTGATGCAATAATTATTGTTGTCAAGATTCATGTTGTTGTATATTTGTTGCTGTTCTGATAATATATGTGTCCATGAATGAATGTTAGTTTAATGTTAATTGGTAAAACAGCTTGGTAATTGATGAACAAATGCGGATGTGGAGTTGAATATTGCTTTACATTTTTAATATTTCTAAACATTCCGTCACTTACGCTGCTCCGGCCACTCAATGCAAACAGCATTTTATCCATACATGGATCCCTTCATATCTCGCTGCGCCTGTATGAAGACCTGGACGGCATCATTGCAGACAATTACATCATGTTAAATTGTATATCAAATTTCATTTACTATCAAATTAAGAGAAGCCGTGGAATTGTTAGCATTTAGACTTGGGAGATGCAGACAAAATCTTTGCCGATGACAGGATTAATATTGTGCTTGCAGTGTCGTTTTTATGCGTAAAGTTTGCAGGTCGCGGAAAGGCGGTGTCTTAATGGGAGGATAGCATAGTGTGTGCGCGCGTGCATATGACGCATTTCAAGCAGAGGCGCGCGATTTGGCTGCATTTGAATGAGTGATGCACACAACGGTCGAACGCTGAAGTGTTTCATGTTTCGGGGCATTTGGCGAGCGAGAATGGTGTTCGTGGAGTTGTGTTGTGTCGTGCCGTAGCGTCGTCGTATTCACGTGTTTATTGTGCGAATCTTTGTTTTTGTTGAATTCATTAACACACTGCATATTGGACCTGCGGTGGCAGGTTTGTTGCTAAACACGAATTTCTCCTGTCAGCTACTTGAGCTTAAATCAATTAATTACCGCAAATATTCTATAGAGTTTATATTATTATTAACCTTGAATCGTAGCTAAGCACAATCACTTAAAAGATCATTTTGATGCAAATATTATGGACTTCCTCAAAAATAGATCCCTACATGACAGCTTCTTAAATTATATATATTCTTAAACATAAGAAAACATTAATTGATATCATTTGCATGAGTATAATAATATAATAAAAGAATATAAGAATATAAGAATATAATATAAGAATATATTATAAGAATATAATACATTTCAAGTTTCAAGTTTTCAAGTTTTCATTTAAAGTTTTTGAGCTGTGGCCACATGTTTTTGACGTTTTTGTTTATATATACGCACGTGTGAAGCATTCTAGAAGAAGTTGGTGGGGGTAAAATGCCGTATCGAATAATTGCTTTGAATGGAAATAACTATTTTAATGACAAGAAGTATTCAGGTGCGATAGTTCTTGGTGATTATGTCGAAAAGGGATCAGTTTGAAGTCATAAAAACTGAAAATAGTAAAAAATTGGTGCGGTAAAGCATACAGCTGGTGTATCAAAATTTAGTCAGCCCTTAATCGGTCAAGTGATCAAATATGATTTTTTGCAAAGGCATTGGCTGGATAAGTGGCTTATTTGTGTTGACTTCAACATGGTGAACGTTTTGTTGGGACAACAATCTGGCTTCACCAAGTACCCATTCTGTCTGTGGATGTGGCATAGTAGGAACCGTGATCAGTATTACACGAAGAAGGACTGGCCTGTGCGGGGGTGCTTGCAAAGAAATGAACTTCATCAACGACCCTCTGGTAGACAGATACAGAATATTCTTACCATCGCTGCACATAAAACTCGGCTTAATCAAGCAGTTCACCAAAGCTGTGGACAAGAATGGTGACTGCTTCGTTTGTGCCAGGCTTTCCAGGATTGACCGTGGATTAGTTGAAAGCTGGCATCTTTGACGGTGCTCAGATCCGTCAACTCATCAGAAATCCAGAGTTCAAAAACCCAATGAACTAAGTGGAACTGGAAGCATGGAAGCGTGAAACTTTCTTGACAACAATAAGTCCAGAAACTACAGAGAACTTGTCAACAACGTGCTGATTGCTTTCAGAAACCAGGGCTGCAACATGAGCGTCAAGATGCACTACCTATTTTCACATATGGACCGGTTTCCTGAGAACCGAGGCTTAATCAGTGACAAGCAGGGGAGATATTCCACCAGGACATGAAAGAGATAGATACCAGGTATCAGTGTCGCTGGGACGCAGTCATGATGGCTGAATAATGTTTGAATCAGAAGAGAGACCTTCCTGCCACTCAACATTCCAAGAGTTCGAAGAAATGGAAGTTAAAGTCCTGAAGTTTGTAAAATGGTGAAACAACATGCATTTCTCATGTACTTACCTTTATTAATGACCATCACTCAGTTTACAGTAATCAATGTCTCTATCAGGTAATCAATATATGTTGTTGAAAAAACTATTTTCCTCTTAAATCATATTTAGAATGATACGTATTGATAAAAATCAGCTGATAATGATACAAAATTGTAATTGATTTTGTCACAAGATGTTTTCTCATATTAACTTAGCACAAGAACCTGGCCTGATGGAGAGAAATGGATGCCATTTCCGGATTCAGCAGTACAAATATGTCCTAAATCAGTTGTAGAAATCTAGACAACATTCAAAAAGTAAAAAATTGTTGCCCAGTGTTATCAATGCGACTACCACCTCAAGTTGTAAGAATAATAAAATTGATTTTCACTTTTGCCAAATTGACTTGTAATTGATATAGTAATAGAAAATTATTCGCCTCTCATATAGATATGAGAAGATATCTCGAGGAGCCACCCATCTCTAGAGAAGAAGACCCCCTAGAATGGTGGAAAAACAATCAGTAGTTTTTCCATCATTAAAAAATGAAGCAAAAAAGTTTCTGTGCTCGCCTGCATCCTCGGTTCCTGAAAGACTTTTTTCCAATGCAGGCGAACTGGTGTCCCAAAAACGTAGTTGTTTGAACAACAAACATGTAAACATGGTTTTGTTTTTAAACAAATATATGGACCGGTCGTTTTATAAGTTTTTTTTATAAACTAAATATAATAACTATAACTTTTTATAACTAATATTAAGTATTGTATGTTTATTGTTTTGCATTTCGATGTTATTTTATGTGTATTGTGTTTGCCTCAACACAGTCGGGCTTCAACACGCTCAGAGTTCAGACCGTAAGCTCCGCAGAGACACGCTAATCACCCGTGAATTAACACGTAGTGGCTGCACGCCGTGAAGGGCCGCACCCCAACATGGACAACACTCAGGCAGAGCACACATCTACTCAAACTCAACAGCCAGAAAGCCCGCAAGTATAGATAAAATTGCACGGGCCCATTCTACACCTCACCACGCCGCCGCGGACACGAAGCAAGAAACTATTGACACCCACAGCGTGGGAACTACCCCTGATTCGAGCCGTGGAGGATCTGCAACAACGTGTCGCCCCACAGCGTAGCTGTGATCAAAGCGTGGGAACAACACCATCACTACACCAAGTGGTGCAGGCAGTAGCCGCCTCGGCTGACATTGACGTGGAGGACCAAGAAGCCGAAGACGCACCAAAACCAGACAACGACGACAACGAGAGTCTGCCGTCCACATTGCCAACAACAGTGGATTGGCAAGTTACAACGGCACCTGCAAGATACCAAAACCCGGCTAACCAAACAAAACACCTACGAGATCGAAGGCGTCCTTATCCGGGCCAAGCACTACGAGAGCCTATCGGCTACCGACAAACACTGGTGCAAGCGAAGTAGCGATCATCATAATAGCGAAGTATCATAGCGACATACTCTTAGGGGTAACTGTAACATAGCCTAACATTCTAATAATATCACGTTTTTACTTTGGTTTTACTGTAGTTTTCCGTTATGTTTCCGGTGATAGTGTTTTGAATATATTATGCATACTATTTTACCAGTCTTTCCATAAATCCATTAGAAGTAATTTGTTCGTTTTAGTCTGAGGATACTGAGAGAAATGACGGCTACGCTGAAAGTCCGTACTGCATGTCCGAAAAACTCAAGCAACTGCACGACAAGCCGAACTATTTGATAACATTGGACGAGTGACATTTGTACTCTGTATTTGTCCTCATTTGTCCTCTTGTCACACTGCCATTTTCCGTTTTATCACACATATTTTTCAATTTAACACCACTTAATCTGCTCGCTGCACCATAAACACTGCTGAAAATCAACATTGTTTATGTGATATAGACTTATACCCTTTACACATGATAGGAAAAATAAAAAGTAGTTCTGTTTGGAACCTGATGGAGAAAATTAGTACTAATAAAGTTGTGTCTCGTCTGTAAGAAGTATTTAAAGTACTGTAGCAGTACGAGTTTGAGCAAGCATCTCCGAAGCAGGCATCCAATCCAATATGCGGAAGAACACAGTAAAGCTATTGAGGAGCAAGCAAATGCACAGAAAAAAACTCTACAACAGCCTACGTTGATCAGCATAATCAACAAGAGGAAAGAATACGCGGATTAACCGAAAAAATAGCTTGATAAGCTCCTAATACAGATGATCGTCCAAGACCTTCAGTCCTTCTCTGTGGTCGATGACAAAGGTTTTAGGCGTTTTGTCGCGGCTCTATATTGCCAGTATGAGCTCCATAGTCGCCTAGAGCTGACGCGAACATTGCAGCACAATCTTTACACAGAGGAAGTGAATAAGGTCAAATCAGACCTGGATAACATCCACGCTGTCGGGCTAACAGCGGATATTTGGACATCGCGAACAACCAAAGGGTTTCTAACGGTTACTGCTCACTTCATCACAGCTGATTGGGCATTGAAGTCTGTGGTGCTGGAGACAAGTAGAATGAGCGATGCGCATACTGCAGAAAAAATATCTGAACAGATGAGGAGAACATGCACATAGTGGAATATCATGAATTTTGTATTAATTAAATGTTAATGTTAAATAAGGTATCACTATATTGATATTAACGTCAACTGATGTTTGCACAGTTTAGTGTTTGGGAATCGATTTTCGTCTAGCTGGATAACGTTTTTGTAATGCTTATATTATAGGTTTCACTTAATTCACTTGCGGTACGGTTATATCATTGCAGTGAGATTCGTTTCAGTATGTGTGGGCTTAAGCGTCTTGTATTTGCTGGCTTGGAATTATCCCTAGTGTTCGCAAGGTGCTGACGAGGATTGTGGATATCACGTGGCGGATATCGAGGAGGGGTTGGTTCAGTACAGGAGGTTGTCAGGTTGCACTTATAACATTTCCAATCGTCAATGGTTCGAGTGCGAAAAAAATCAGGGTTAGGTCATTGATTGACTTAAAATTGCCCGTGCTCATAGGTAGTATCACACTAAAAGACGTTACATGCTCACCACAATACCACCCGGATAGATTAAAACAGGCAGCCGAAGGTTTTATTATTTATATTTGTAGTGCAGATATCGAAAATTGTCAAAAATATCTCCCTGTCATTGTTTATGTAGCCGGTTATTGCTCGTATTGTTTAAAAAACAACACTGTGATTCGTGTAAAAGTATTTAACTAACAAAAATGAAACATTGTCAGCCGAACACTTTTCCTATGTTAAAGGTATTGATAGAGGACTTTTACTGCATCCTAGCGATATCGTTGTAAATATTGTCATGTTGTCTTATTTAACTGTAAAAAATGTTTTGAGTTCAGAGAGTTTTCCACTGTAGGTATGCAAAGGGAAATTGCTCTGTTTCACGTTTTGCAACAGCTCTATGACCACGGAATCAGGTTTAGTACTTCGCATTGCTTTAACAACCATAACCTAGATACAGTTGTAGAAAAAATTGTGTGGGCGAGTGTGAATGTACATTCATTGGTCAAGTTCAAGTTCATTCACCCGTTGTGATCCACCCGTTGAAACTAACGCCATCTACCGTTGGAGTTTTCATTATTCGACAATATGCACATAGTGGAATAGCATGAACAAGGTGTGCTACGTTGTAACGGACAACGCGGCAAACATGGTCTCTGCCGTGAATGCACTGAAAGTGCGGCACACACCGTGCTTTGTGCACACAATAAACTTAGCTGTGCGGCATGCACTAATAAATTCAAAAGAAATAACATTGCTACAAAACAAGGTGGAGAAAATTGTTGCATATTATCACCACAGTGTGAAGGCGTCCGATAGACTAAGCGCCGTACAACAACACGGCCTTCCAGTAAGGAAGCTTATCCAAGATGTGGAAACACGATAGAATTCAACATATCACATGCTAACGCGTTTTCTCCAACAAACAGAACTCATCACCGCAACCCTGTCTGTTAGGAAAATCAGAGATATGTCTGAACAAAGGAGAATAAGACACTCTTGGCCGTAACTGTTCTCGAGTCATTTGAGGACACGACAAGAAAAATGTCAACAGAAAGGCTCACATGCAAATCAAATATATTAAACGTAGTGAGAGGGTTGCAAGATTACATGAACACCTATACAGAAACGCAAATTCTGTACAAAACGTTTGGCCTCGGAAAACAGCTACGAGAGAAAATGTCATTAAGATTTCTGACATTAGAAACAAGCTTCATGGTGAGTGCTGCCAGCATACTGGATCCCCGTTTAAAAATCTTTTGCCGACCAATCATATGCAAAGAGGACAGAGGGGAGAATTATTTGCAATCTTAGATACACTGAAGAAGCAGTACCACAACACAATTCCAGACCGTTCATCTGCAGCATCCGCCACTGCAGGCCGAAAAAATCAATATGGGCAAAATTGTATGACAACGTGCAAATTGCAAATCAAGAGTCTAGTAATAGACCAGTATCCGCCTCTCACATAGAGATGAGAAGATATCTCGAGGAGCCACCCATCTCTAGAGTAGAAGACAATCAACAGTTTTGGAAAAACAATCAGCAGTTTTTCCATCATTAAGAAACGAAGCAAAAAAGTTTCTGTGCTCGCCTGCATCCTCGGTTCCTGAAAGGCTTTTTTCCAATGCAGGCGAACTGGTGTCGCAAAAACGTAGTTGTTTGAACAACAAACATGTAAACATGGTTTTGTTTTTAAACAAAAAGCATGGACTGGCCGTTATATAAGTGTTTTTATCGATGTTTTGCTGCTCATTCTTTTGCATTTTTATATGTTTTTGATAGCTACTTTTATGTTAATTGTTTTGCATTTTGATGTTTTATGATAGATATTTTGAGGTCGATTGTTTTGCATTTTGGTATGTTTTGATATGTGTATTGTGTATGTTTATTGTTTTACATTTTGATGTTATTTTATATGTGTATTCAGTTCAGACCTAGAGACCTAGAGAGTTCAGACCGTAAGCTCAACAACGAGACAACGAGAGTCTGCCGTCCACATTGCCAACAACAGTGGATTGACAAGTTACAACGGCACCTGCAAGATACCAAAACCCGGCTAAACAACGAGACACCTACGAGATCGAAGGCGTCCTCATCCGGGCCAAGCACTACGAGAGCCTATCGGCTACCGACAAACACCGGTGCAAGCGGAGTAGCGATCATCATAGAAGCGAAGTATCATAGCGACATACTCTTAGGGGTAACTGTAACATAGCCTAACATTCTAATAATATCACGTTTTTACTTTGGTTTTACTGTAGTTTTCCGTAAGGTTTTCGGTGATAGTGTTTTGAATATAGTATGCATACTATTTTACCAGTCTTTCCATAAATCCATTAGAAGTGATTTGTTCGTTTTACTCTGAGGATATTGAGAGAAATGACGGCTCCGCTGAAAGTCCGTACTGCATGTCCGAAAAACTCAAGCAACTGCTCGACAAGCCGAACTATTTGATATCATTGGACGAGTGACATTTGTACTCTGTATTTGTCCTCACTTGTCCTCTTGTCACGCTGCCATTTTCCGTTTTATCACACATATTTTTCAATTTAACACCACTTAATCTGCTCGCTGCACCATACACAACGCTGAAAATCAACATTGTTTATGTGATATAGACTTATACCCTTTACACATGATAGGAAAAATAAACAGTAGTTCTGTTTGGAACCTGACGGAGAATATTGGTACTGATAAAGTTGTGTGTCTCGTCTGTAAGAAGCATTTAAAATACTGTAGCAGTACGAGTTTGAGCAAGCATCTCCGAAGCAGGCATCCAATCCAATATGCGGAAGAACACAGTAAAGCTATTGAGGAGCAAGCAAATGCACAGAAAAAAACTCTACAACAGCCTACTTTGATCAGCATAATCAACAAGAGGAAAGAATACAGGGCGGATTAACCGAAAAAACAGCTTGATAAGCTCCTAATACAGATGATCGTCCAAGACCTTCAGTCCTTCTCTATGGTCGATGACAAAGGTTTTAGGCGTTTTGTCGCGGCTCTATATTGCCAGTATGAGCTCCATAGCCGCCTAGAACTGACGCGAACATTGCTGCACAATCTTTACACAGAGGAAGTGAATAAGGTCAAATCAGACCTGGATAACATCCACGCTGTCGGGCTAACAGCGGATATTTGGACATCGCGAACAACCAAAGGGTTTCTAACGGTTACTGCTCACTTCATCACATCTGATTGGGCATTGAAGTCTGTGGTGCTGGAGACAAGTAGAATGAGCGATGCGCATACTGCAGAACAAATATCTGAACAGATGAAGAGAATATGCACATAGAGGAATATCATGAACAAGGTGTGCACCGTTGTAACGGACAACGCGGCAAACATGGCCTCTGCCGTGAATGCACTGAAAGTGCGGCACACACCGTGCTTTGTGCACACAATAAACTTAGCTGTGTGGCATGCATTAATAAATTCAAAAGAAATAACAGTGCTACAAAACAAGGTGAACAAAATTGTTGCATATTTTCACCACAGTGTGAAGGCGTCCGATAGACTAAGCGCCCTACAACAACACTACCTTCCAGTAAGGAAGCTTATCCAGGATGTAGAAACGATGGAATTCAACATATGCTAACGCGTTTTCTCCAACAAACAAGTCATCACCACGACCCTATGACTGTTAGCGTCTATAGCAATTACCGTCCTATCTCACTCCTCAGTCTCCCTTCTAAGCTTATTGAGCGCGCCATTTTACTTCAACTCTCACCTTACATATGCCAATTCCTTGATCCTTGTCAATCCGGTTTCCGTTCCTCTCATTCTACTGAATCAGTCTTAACTTCACTTTGCAATGCTGTTTTCTTCCAATCAGTGACAGTTATAGACTCAAGTGGCCCAGGTCGCACAAGTACGCAGGACATCTGAAGATCGTTGGGCGGCACAGCGATTTCACTCAGGATCTCTTGGTTTTGCCTCTCCCTCATGCCATAGAACGCGTGATAACCGTGGGTGATGCGCACCAAGAGTGGGCGGCCGCGCTGCTTCACCTGCTCCTAGGGTCTCCGGAGGAAACTGTGGTGATGCCGGCAGGCACTGTTGTCGACGAGAACTCCGAACCGACATACTGCACTTCTGACATGTGGGCCTTGAACGTCAACCGAACTGAGACCATCAGATGCACTGAACACCAACAGACTCCTATCCCCCACGAGAAGGATCTGGTGATGACTCAATAAGGTTGCCCACTAAAGAGTCTGTACCCGGGTAGACCTGTGTGGTGCCGGAGGTCCTCAATAACCGAGTCCATGATTGAGATCGGCATTTTCGGTGATGACATTTTTGACGTGAGTCAAGTGATGAAGCCGAAGGTGGGTCAGCACTTGCTAGTATCATCTCATGATCAGCCGTCTGAGACCTCCACAATGGTCTACAACAAAACTCGTGACCTCTGTATGAACAGCTTAGATCGTGTTGCACGATCGTATCTGTCAGATGGCGGCCTGCTGGAAGACCCCTATTCCGGATTCATAAACCGACTAAAACGAGTGAAGACATTCCTTCGAATTATGACACGGGAGGAGATGGGGACCCAGGCTGCTCATGGGAGCAGCATTGCCCAGCAGGGGCGCAAACGATTGATCCTAGCAAGACTGCATCCTATGAGGAAGCTACTCTCAATGGTGGCCGTATTGGGGTCTGAATTCCTGGAACTCCCACTTGTCAGTGTTCATCTGCACTTGATTCGACGACAGAAGTGGTTTGCTGTGTGTTGGAGACCATCATGTCTTGGAGAAATCGTGTACGCCCCCAAGTACACACCATCTGGAGAGGATACAACGGACATCGTGGCTGTCTGGGCCCGGGGAAGAGCCAATCGCATCAGGGAGACAAAATCTATCCGTGACAGACTGGGCTTATATTGTGTTAATTCATGACCTCTATGTTTGTTTATGTGTGTTGCGTTGTGCAAATGTTGTTTATTTTAGAAGGTACTTGGTCGATGTGAGCTTGTTTGTATATCACGGTTTTGAGCTCTCGGTTTGTGGTTTTGCTTTTGTATTCTGTAGGGCAAATGTACACAGGAATCTCTATTATAAAAATGCCATTTTTGGGGGGAAGCGCACAGACGTCAATGCAAGACACTTATAAGACGCACGGGATTTTCCGATGAGGTTCGGATATGGTTCGATGCTGGCCGACCTATGAAAAGTAGTTTTGGACCATCAAAATAAAAACTTGGTTGCCCTGAAGAATGCACAACGTGCCATATAGCTCAAACCAAGCAACAATGTTGGAAAAAGAACTTGATCTGCAAAATCAAATGTGGCATGTCAAAAACTATACAATATACATTAAACTATACATATACTCGTACATTGGAGAAACGGCCCGACCGATCAAAAGCAGATTTATAGAACACACGAACCCGAAGCATAAAATTGCAGTATTACAACATTTCAGAGAAAAACATCAAACGAACCCTGATATGATCAAATGGTCGATCATCCATGAAGGTCTGAGATATCATATTCAGCGAAAGTACATAGAAGCCGCATATATACAAGGAATGGAGCCCAAAACATTGATGAACGGCTACAAAGTAGCGGATCTGAACTGCAAGTTTTGAAAGATACAACATAATATGTATCAGATCGCCCCTCCGGCGATGCAAGGCTCAACGCTCAAGCTGAATAATGTGTTGAGTTGTGCCAAGCAGGTGTTCGTTGGTCAGGGAAGTGACGATAAACCTTCCCACCTTTGGGGTGCTGCGCACGCCTATGCTGTCTCCAATGTAAAAAATGACTTGTTTTGAATGTGATGAAAAGGGACATATAGCAAGAAATTGCAGAACCAGGACATTTCGAAACCTAGGTGTCTCGTGCTTTGCAAGTGGTCGACGTGGACACATGACGAAATGATGCACCCATTCGGGAAATGCCAGAGGGGATCGGCCGGATCAGCTTCAGCGGTGCTGTAATTCGGCCCCCGCAATGTACCAACACGGACCAGTAGTCAACTTATACATCGATGGGAAATCTCGCGTTGCCTCAATCGACACTGACAGTTCAGATTAACTTGTGTCGATGCGTATGCGAACTGACCTAATTTTTTGGACATGCGGATACATATTGGGTACTATACTACTACTACTGCTAGGTTACCGCTGTGAGTGTGCTGATCGCCCCAGATGGAAGGCTCATTCCCTACAGGACACCACGTGCATCAAATACGATGCGGGTCTGACCGACAACTCTCGTCGTAATGACAGAGCCTGTCGGCATGTCATGGAACCGTACGGACAATCACGGGCTGAGTGCAAATGTCTTCCTACGTGGACCGGACGACACTGCGAGCAATACCGCGATCCGTGTTCTCAGCAGCCCGGACTTTGTAACGATGGCTTCAGGTGTAGCCGAGACACATACAGTGTCGTCGGCTACAAGTGTGACTGAACAACACAACCGGGATATCGTGCTGTCTCGCAGCAAGACCCGCGCTGTGTGCTCCACGACGCCTGCCTGGCCCTCACGCCATGCAACAACGGCGACACGTGCATGCCGGTCGGACAGACGCACTATCACTGTCAATGCAACTTCAAGTGGACGGGTGCAAAGTGTGAACGTCCTCGGAGACCGTGCACAGACATCAAGCACACTTGTGGAAAGGGATGGCAGTGTCACAAGACCAGGAGCTCACCGCTCGGCTTCAGTTGGGTTGTGAGCACAAGCCGGGATGGTCAAGGTATCCTGCCACAGGCAAATGTCGCGTCAGTGACGCATGTTTGGCGCTCAGTCCGTGTGAGAACGAAGGCACTTGCTCGTCACTGACTGATGGCCGTTTCTCGTGCAAGTGTGCTGCAGGGTGGTCTGGTGTCAAGTGCACTGAGCCGGTGGATGTATGTGCGGTGAACACTTTCAGTGAAGTTCCGATCCGAGCAGTAGGCATGATTCAGATGTGACCGTCAGCTGGGCATGATCTGCACATGATCGACGGCGTGTCTGGCCTAGTCTCCCCAACTGAATCGAATGCAGTACATAAGCCAGTACATAACACATTTATCATACATTTATCCAGCAGCACAGCATGGTAGACTGTTTGAGTTAAAGGATCAGTCAGAACATCATGAATAATCTGACGATTCCCGTGTCTTATGATAGTCAAATTAGTGCCAAATATTCGTTTGCTCACAAGCAAAAAAATATTGAAATATTGTTGAACGAATGCTATACGACAGGGAAAACTATTCAAATAGCAAAGGCTGTGATTTTATGATGATGGAAGTATTCATCATATTTGTCGTTCTGTCATGTTTCTGCATGTGCTGTGCGAGAAAGATGAGAAACCGCAACCTCAACCAGCACAACAAACTTGCAGCACTTGAATAACTCCTGGAGTGTGAACGATTGTTGCGCAACCGTCCTGGTTGGTCTTGGTCCTGGTCCAGATTTAACGCGCCGGTAAATAACGGCACTAAGGTAGCCCCCATGGAGATGGTTAATGAAGCCGATACGGTGCATACACGCAACAATCCGAAAAGTCTCGTGCAAATGTGAAGTCCACAAACCGCAGTAATGAACGCCAAGAAACAATATCAAGAAGTGGGTCAATCAATGGGCACTCAAACAGCACAAGAAGCACTAGATACCATGCAGAAACTCGACTAAAGTTTCAATCGAAGCAACAGGCAGCAGACATCCTCGAAGCAACAGGCAGCAGACAACAGGCAGCAGGATCGAAGCAACAGGCAGCAGACATCCTCGGCCTATCTTCCCTCCAATGGCTTCACTTCACTGCGGGATCGATCTTGGTGACACGCTGCGTGAACTCACCCTGTCCTGAGCTTCCAGGAAGTCAGCTTTCTTGCTGGCTGATGAAAAAGACTTCGGCTTGGTCGATTCCCTGTCTGAAAGAGTCTCTGAATGCTATATGGTGGGCTTGCGTTGTGTGCACATCAGTGGCGTGGGGCCTTGTTGCAACGACCGTCCCTGTGGACTCAGTGATGACCACACCGACACCAAATATGACATCGGTGTAGTACTGGTGACTCGTAGTCGAGACTTCCTGTCGAAGAGGAGCGTGAGGATACTGGAAGATGTGGCATGTTTGTGTATGTGTTGCAGGTGAGTTTGGAAGAAATATCGCTAAAGTGGCAATCCCAATATATTTGTGGTCCGAGGTTCGGAACAAGTAACCATATCGTTCGCAATCCAAAGATTGGCATTATCAAAGATTCACTTTCTTCAAAAACCATACACCATTTCTCACACTCGACCTTCAGGCCATGACGTCACTCAAAGCTTACTTTACCAAGGTGAATAACTTCAACAGGGAAGAGTTGAGAGCACACATCCGCAGAGACTAATCTGCTCCTGGGCAAAAATGGCCCGACTATCTCGATTACTGGAGCAACGCGTGTAGCGAGTTCAATTCAGTTTGATTGCCTACGTTGTGGTGTGCAACTTTGTGTTTTATTTGTCTCAAATTTCTCGTGATGAAGTGGTCAACTAGGGAAACAACCACTTTTTTGGATATCTTCCTAAAGTATCACGAGTTGTGGGATGCAACAAATAAGAACCACATGGACAAATTCGCAAGAGAACCTACTTCTGCGGAGATGAGATGAACTGATTGGGACAGGAATAGACGCTCCCAGTGTGGAGATGCTAAACAATATATCAAGAGTGTTAACCACATAAAGTAAACAAGATGAATAAAGCGGCAAAAAGTGGGGCGGGCGCTACGGATACACCCCTAGGCTAGGCTGGTTTTCGGCTGCTAATTCTGTCTGGTCGAACACTTCTGTGCAGGACCGTTCATCGAATTTGGTGAGTGACTTTGCATTTACACTAATACATTTGGAATACACATATTTGACAATGTAATACTTGTTGTAGCAGCCGCACCACGTTCGACGCTGCACAAGACCTTTTGAAATGTTTTTAGTTCCAATACGGGAGCATATCGTATTCGTGCAATTTATTTCATATTGTCATGGTCATGGATTGTATTGTATTGTAGTGTAAATTCATTATCCCGTTTAGTATCCCACACAAAGTACGAGATGCAAAACTGGCGCGTGGTTGAGTCTCGTGGGGTTACGATACGACCTTCTCCACGCTTGCTTTTGTGTCGGCGATTTTGCCCGTCCGCGCTGGTAATATATTGGTTTTATTGTGCTTTGGGCCTTTGCCAACAGTTTCCTTCGTTGTGCGCCTTTCTGTGTCTGTACGCACTAAACTGGTGACCTCCGACTTAGAGCATCTGATTCAAGTCATGCCAAACGAGACTGTTTCGCGCGGGGCCCATGGCGAACCTGCGTCACTCGATGAGGCGGCTGATAGTTGGCCCTCCACGGCTTTCCGTTTACCACCCTTCGCTCCTGAGGAGCCAGAACTCTGACTCACGCAGGTGAACTGCGCGTTTGCGGTGGCGGGCATCACGTCGCAAACCAAGAAATTCCAATTATTGGTGGCGAATCGTACGTAATGTTGTTCTATTGTGTATAGATTTATAGATTAGCTTGCAACGACCGTTCCTGTGGACTCAGTGATGACCACACCGACACCAAATATGACATCGGTGTAGTACTGGTGACTCGTAGTCGAGACTTCCTGTCGAAGAGGAGCGTGAGGATACTGGAAGATGTGGCATGTTTGTGCATGTGTTGCAGGTGAGTTTGGAAGAAATATCGCTAAAGTGACAATCCCAATATATTTGTGGTCCGAGGTTCGGAACAAGTAACCATATCGTTCGCAATCCAAAGATTGGCATTTTCAACGATTCACTTTCTTCAAAAACCACACACCATTTCTCACACTCGACCTTCACGCCATGACGTCACTCAAAGCTTACTTTACCAAGGTGAATAACTTCAACAGGGAAGAGTTGAGAGCACACATGCGCAGAGACTAATGTGCTCCTGGGCAAAAATGGCCCGACTATCTCGATTACTGGAGCAACGCGTGTAGCAAATTCAATTCAGTTTGATTGCCTACGTTGTGGTGTGCAACTTTGTGTTATATTTGTTGTAGTTCTAGGTTTTCGTTGTGTGTGGGCTTATGCTTCTTGTGTTTGCTGGCGTGGTGCTTTGCGCATTGTGTATGTATGTTTGTGTGCGAGTGTGTGTGCATGTGCATGTATTGCAGCGAGGAGTGTGCAAGATTGCAAGTATCGAGTGTCAGGTGTCGTTGTGGCGTTGGTTAGCTCTGCATGTGTATGTGAGTGTGAGTGCGCGTATGCAATGGTGTCCTTGTATTGTCCTCTGAGTTCGTGGAGGGAGTCGTGTTCGGGCGTGCTCGCTGTGCGGTGTTGTCTTGTAGGCGCGCGTGGGACAGCGACGTCCCACGCGCGCCTGTCTTTTAATATATCTTTTTCAGTTTTGTTTTGTCAAGTTACATTTGTCTCAAATTTCTCGTGATGAAGTGGTCAACTAAGGAAACAACCACTTTTTTGGATATCTTCCTAAAGTATCACGAGTTGTGGGATGCAACAAATAAGAACCACATGGACAAATTCGCAAGAGAACCTACTTCTGCGGAGATGAGATGAACTGATTGAGGCAGGAATAGACGCTCCCAGTGTGGAGATGCTGAACAATATATCAAGAGTGTTAACCACATAGAAGTAAACAAGATGAAGACAGCGGCAAAAAGTGGGACGGGCGCTACGGATACACCCCTAGGCTAGGCTGGTTTTCGGCTGCTAATTCTGTCTGGTCGAACACTTCAGTGCAGGACCGTTCATCGAATTTGGTGAGTGACTTTGCATTTACACTAATAAATTTGGAATACACATATTTGACAATGTAATACTTGTTGTAGCAGCCGCACCACGTTCGACGCTGCACAAGACCTTTTGAAATGTTTTTAGTTCCAATACGGGAGCATATCGTATTCGTGCAATTTATTTCATATTGTCATGGTCATGGATTGTATTGTAGTGTAAATTCATTATCCCGTTTAGTATCCCACACACAGTACGAGATGCAAAACTGGCGCGTGGTTGAGTCTCGTGGGGTTACGATACGATCTTCTCCACGCTTGCATTTGTGTCCGCGATTTTGCCCGTCCGCGCTGGTAATATATTGGTGTTATTGTGCTTTGGGCCTTTGCCAACAGTTTCCTTCGTTGTGCGCCTTTCTGTGTCTGTACGCACTAAACTGGTGACCTCCGACTTAGAGCATCTGATTCAAGTCATGCCAAACGAGACTGTTTCGCGCGGGGCCCATGGCGAACCTGCGTCAATCGATGAGGCGGCTGATAGTTGGCCATCCACGGCTTTCCGTTTACCACCCTTCGCTCCTGAGGAGCCAGAACTCTGACTCACGCAGGTGAACTGCGCGTTTGCGGCGGCGGGCATCACGTCGCAAACCAAGAAATTCCAATTATTGGTGGCGAATCGTACGTAATGTTGTTCTATTGTGTATAGATTTACGGTTTTGCCCAGCAATACATGAACCACAACTACGCTGTGATTTGATGCTGGGTGGGACCCGTCATTCCGCCCGTCTACACGAGCCCGCCACAGCTACACCCACCTTCAGGTCAATTAAGGCTTCTTTCCACCGTTATGTTCAGGAAGAGTTCCTGAATAAATTGTCCGATGCCCTGCCGTCGTTCCCGACGTCGATGCACCTGAAACAGTATTATACGTTAGCCAGGGCAAACAGAACGATGCTGTAGTAGGCTTTGTAGTTGCAGAAAGCTGATGCGCTGTCTTTTGGAGGAGTAATACGGACATGTTTTCAGTCGAGAGCGCCGC
Organism: Sacculina carcini; assembly: GCA_916048095.2. Lineage (NCBI taxonomy): Eukaryota > Metazoa > Arthropoda > Thecostraca > Sacculinidae > Sacculina > Sacculina carcini. Next base: position 4,122,317 of record OU696587.1, on the reverse strand, counting down.
AACAATTAGGAAAATTATACCATGTATTTAACGAGTCTTGACTTTTTCCACTCCTCAGCTGTATCAGGTACATGCACACGGAAAAAATAGTTGCATACAGCTAGATAATACGCAATGCGCGGTATTAACACTCAGTTGTTTTTTCAGAATCTACAAGGACCAGGGTTAGAGGAAGAGGGAAACTAGGGATGCGAAGAGTTTCCAGAAACGTCAATCATTGAAGACCAGCCTGCTCTAGAAGATGGGTTTTCAACGAACGTGCAGTCTCCAGAGAGTGACTCAAGTGGATCGATGTACTCAAGTTAAAGTTATGAGCCCACTCCCAGTACCTCTAAACGAAGAATGAAGAACAGAGGGTCAATGGCGAGAAAAGGGGTTTCACAATCTTCAAACATCCCATGAGCTATATCCCAACTTCAAAACGTTGCTGAGATGGTTAGTGTGTAAGAAGATGAGTATGACAAATTTGGCAGTTTTATTGCCTCCCAAGCGAGAAAACTGCCCTTGAGGAATCTTCGAAAACTAAAAGTGTCGTGAACCCGATGCGCTGTTGACAAATGGAGCGCTTGCACACATGTAGGTCCCCAACATTTGCGCCTACACCACAAACACCCCACCATTGCTCCTGCGTTACGCGTCCCGGAGGTGTACATCACTTGCACACGGACATACACCAAGCGAAAACACCAGTCCGCGCGCACCAGCCCTCTCAGTGTCGCGTCCCGGAGATGTACGTCCTCTACACACAGACATACACCAAACCAAATACCAGGCAGCGCGCACCCACTCCGCCATGCCTCTACACGTCAGGGCCAACATCTGGTTCACATCCGCCTGGCCTCAACTTCACCCAGGGATGCAGCCGCCATCGAGGGCAACCTCTGGTCGACATCAGTGTGCCCTGACCATATGTGCCCCAGAACACCCGCCTTGACATACGCGCATACACACATTTCCAATCACACACACCAGCGATGTATATAACGCCGTCACACACACTCTTCACACGGACAGTCCACAGAACTCACCCTGTTGCTCGCTCGCTCTGTTGCTCACCGTTAATTGTGCTATTTTTAGCCTATTCGTGCGATCATACATTTTCGTAGTTGTGCATCACTGGACCTGCATCGCCTTCCGCAGGTTTCGGTTCACTCTCACTATTTTTGCTGCCGCGACTATACATAACTGTTTCGCCACTATACATTTTTTGGTCACTATACTGTGTAAGTACCCGATTCTGGATTTTATGTGATCACTTCTAAATAGATGTTTTGTGCTGTCGTTCCTTATTGTGCCGTACGTCGGAAAAGGGAGCGCTTATCACTCGTGGTCCGTATTTATCGCGTGTCAAAGTGTAGCGTTGCTATTGTTATGTTTGTCCGTATTTGCGACTCGGTGAAGGAATTTCCTTTAAGCGCGTTGATTTTGTTTCCATTCATTTGCGTCATATATGTCTCGGTAACCGTTTATTGTTTTACTTTGTTTATTGGTATTTGATGTTACTTGATTTATTGTGGCGCAATGAGATACTTTTATGCTGTAAATAAATTACTTCATAGCTGTGTAAGTTTCTGCTGCTGTGTGTAAGCATTTGCTTCATAGAGGCTTACTATATAAACCCCTGCACTTGGCGTCTTGCTCTCTTTTTGCCTGCCGACTGCTGGTACATCGCTGTTAACGGAAAGCTGTGTCACCTGCGTGGAGCTCACTACAAACTGGTGCTCCGAGTGAGGAACATTTCTGCTTACGAGGTGAGAGCTTCCCGTTTTCTTTTGTCGCTATCTGTCTGCATACGTTCGCCCAAAGTTTTGTAGACATGCCACTAGACAATGATGAAGTTGTGATGAATATCCAGATCAAGGCTCCGGCGTTTATCAACAAAAATGTGGAGGCTTGGTTTTCAATTATAGAGGCCCAATTCCACATCCACCGTGTGTGAAACCAAACGCATATGTTCTATCTGGCGGCGCCGCCACCGGAAGTCGTGGGTTTCCGGGGAAGTCATGGTAAAGAAGTCTTTTGATGCTTTAAGGCGTGCTGTCACAGCAAATTTCCAGAGAAGGGTTCCAGAACTGCTCACCGCATTGCTGCCCAAAACGGAGATGACACGCCGACCCAGTGAATTTCTTCACGAACTAGTAACACACGGGGATCGCATTCAGGCTGGCGAAGATCTTCTTCGCCACAAATTCATACATGCGCTGCCAGATCAGGTGCGGATGGTATTGACGGCACATGAGAATTCGACGCTGGAGCAACTGGGAAAGCTGGCCGACGAGCTTGTCCCGCTCATGGGACACGCGTGCAGCATGGTGCAGCCGCAGAATTAAGCGAGAAATCAGTGAAGCGGCCGCTACGCAGAGCATACGACGAAGCGAACGAGTGCCAACATCCCTATCGGTGTGCGGCCGCTTCACGCCTACCAGCGACCGCAGGTGCGTTGCGCACACTTGTACTTTGGTGCAAGCGAGCGAACCTGCCAGCCCTGGTGCAAGTGGCCAGGCAAGAAGGACGGCATCAGATAGCAGGCATCTTCACGCGCCGTCTCCTCAGCCTGCGGAAAACTAGAAAGACAGGTCAGTGTCGCCGCGACCATCGGCCTGCCACTTATTGAAGTCGCAGTGGTGGCAACCAATAAGCATATATCGTTCATTGTCGACAGGGGCGCGGGTGTATCTATCTTTCCGCATTCCTGTGTTAACCCATTCTGTATCCAACAGAATGTCTGTCTGATGTGAAGCTCTCGTCCGCAACGGGCCAGTCTATCACAGTGCACGGCGAAGTCCACATGGACGTGGTCACTGTCAACCTTCGCAGGAAGTTCGTGGTCGCCGACGTAGTTTCACCGCTGCTAGAAAACGACTTTCTGGCTCACCACGGTCTTCCGGTCTGTCTGCCAACTGCTCACCTGTCTGCAACGCGCATCTGTCTGCCAACTGCTCAACGCTCACCCATCTCTGACGTCAACCCGTCGGCCGAACGAAATGGATTGCTCAAAGGGCTTGTACCAGCACACTATTGACACCGGCAATGCGGCACTGACGTTCTTCTCTCCGCGGCGACTGACACCCGATCGTGAAAAGGCCGCCAAAGATGCATTCGACAAAATTCTCGCCCAAGGCACCATCCGGCCGTCCAACTCGCCATGGGCGTCGCCACTACACTTGATAGCAAACAATTCACCAGGTGAGTGGCGAGTAACTGGGGACTCGCACGCTCAATGCCAAAACTGTGCCCGATAGGTACCTGTTGCCCCACGTCCATGCTCTCTCGTCAAAACTGTGCAGCATGACAGTCTACAGCAAGTTAGACCTACTGAAGGTCTTCTATCAAATACCAATGGCGCCTGAAGATATTAAAAAGACTGCAGTGACAGGCGCTGGGTGAACACCCCCATTTCGGTGGAAGCACGTGGAAAACTGAATCACGCGAGATACGTCATCTTCTGTCGCGCCTTTGAGGGCGTTGACAATGACGAAGTGTGTGACGGATTGGCATCCCAAGGTATCATCCGTGTAGAGCACATTGTTCGCCGGGGTCAGATTAGCGAGTTGCCTACGCACTCTTTCTTCCTGACGTTCGACAGTGCTACTGTGCCGGAGGACATCAAGGTTGGTGGCATCCGTCAGCGCATCAGAGTCCGCCCCTATGTTTCCAACCCGATGCGGTGCTTCAGGTGCCAACGGTTCGGACACACGAGCAGCCGCTGCAATCATTCGGAAATATGCGGTTGGTGCTCGTCGAGCCAGCACACCACTGCTGAGTGCTCTAGTGACACTCCCATGTGTGTCAATTGTGAGAGCAGTGGTCACGTGCCCTCGTCTCGAGATTGTCCCGAATGGGTCAAATAAAGAGATCTTGGCGATCCGCGTTGCCCAACAGTACAGTATTGGCGAGGCGCGTGCTGTGTATCGCAGCTCGCACCCGTCAGGTCCATCGTACTCCAGCACGGTAAATCAGTCTGGTTAGCCACCAATGTCAGTGGATTTTTTTCTGGAGAAACTGACTGTCGGAGACATGTAGGCACTTGCTAGTCGTATGGGCCTGAGACTGGTCGCTCCTGACGCTGTTCATGATGCTATCAATGATCAGCACAAGTCGGTTGATCGGCGGTCTGAGCTGGCCACCACTCGCGGCTCGCAACAGCCGCACCACAGCAACCTGAAAAATCATTTTTGCATGAACAATGTTTGCAAGAACTGCATACACTGAGTAGAGACTGTAACTTCCAGGCTGTCGACGCACCACAGAATCGCGACTCCTACATACATGACGCACTCATCAACGGTCTACTTTCTAATACTATCAGACAAAGACTGCTAGAAAATAAGAATTTGGAACTCAGCACGTCAGTGGATCAGGCGAGAGCACTGGAGGTCGCTCATACAACTTCAGTCTTACTCTCGATATCTCGAGATGCTGCTTTTCGTTCGGCTTCATCAGAACACTTTTGCCACTCCACGCAGAAATTTCGTCTGTGAGCGGGAACCATGTCTCGAACTGGTCTGCCGTAAAGAATTTCCGCGGGCGACCTGCCGTCGGGTCCCGGAGTGTTTCGCAACTGCAAAATTCCTTTGCACCAATCATCTTCTTGGAGACAAGACTTATCGACGTTCCAGCACTTCTTTATCAGTGCTTTGGCGGACTTAGCCGCAGCCTCTGTCCTCCCATTTGATTGGGGAAAATGAGGAGATGAACGTACATGTCGGAACATCCACTTCTCGGCAAACTTGTAGAAATCTCCCGAGGTGAACTGTGGACCACCGTCTGTATATATTGTTGTTGGAACACCGACCATGCAGAAAATTGTCCGAAACGTGTCCAGCAGTTGTCTCGTCACTGCCGTAGAGCCCAAATCGTTCACAAATTGCCAGCCCGACATATGGTCGACAGCAACCACAAACTTGTGGTTTCCATATTCCCCAATGTCAACTGACATCAGCTCAAACGGTCGAGATGGCTGGTCGTGATGCAGTATGGTCTCTTTCGTTTGGCTTAGCAGGTATTTTTGACACTGTTCACAAGACTTAGTTCTTTTGTCGATGTCTACATCAATGCCTGGCCAGTACACAATCGCACGAGCCCTTTGTTTCGTTCGCTCCTTGCCTGCGTGACTGGCATGTAATTCATGAAGAATTTCTTTTCTCATGGCTGTTGGGATAACCAACCGACGACCATATAGGATTAAATCTTCGTCAAATGAAAGCTTCTCACGAACGTTCCATTAGCGACGAATAGACATGTCAACGTCATGGATGCTATCCGGAAAACCTGTTTTGATTTGACCCTTCAACTTTTGTAGTTCTGTGTCTCTAACAGTCTCGTATCGAACTTTCTCCAGCTGTCTGTCCGATATGCCCTCTGAGCTCACAATAGATGCTATTATTGGCTGCATGTCCGCACATTCGTCCACCTCACATGGTGCTTGTTCAATCGGTTTCCGCGACAGCGCGTCTGCGGCTAAATGACGCCTTCCCGGCACCCAATGAGCTTTGAAGGGCCCAAGGCATTCCAATTTCAAACGGAGTCGTTGAAGTCGCGGATTATCCAGCTCAACTACCGATTTGGAGTTGAGAATGGGCACGAGTGGACGATGATCGACGTGCACCTCAAAATGCTTGAGTCCAGAAAGGAATAAATTGCACTTTTTGAACGCCCAGCACACAGCTAACAGCTCAAGCTCGATGGCTGCATATCGCTGCTCAGTATCACTGATGAAACGAGATCAACATTGAATGATGTACATTGTACCGTCTCTATGTCTCTGCTGTAGCACGAACCCGAGCCCGTTAAGTCGACTAGCATCGATGTGAAGGATCGTAGGCGCTTCAGGGTTGAAAAACATCAATGTTTTGGACGATGCGAGAGCTTCACGTGCATTTTTGAACGATGCTTCATGTGCTTCATCCCACAGGAAGTGATTTTTGGCACTCAACAACCCACGCAATGGAGCCAAATGTTCAGCGAGTTCTTCTGAAAATGCACCTAGCTGGTTGCATAGACCGAAAAATGACCGTAGGTCGCTGATGTTCTTGGGTGATGGAAATCGTGCGATAGCCTCGTGTAGAGCAGGATCGACTTTATATCCATTTTCTCCGACTAGAAATCCAGCAAATTTACATTCTTTCACCATGTATTGGGCTTTTTCACGATTGAGTGTGACACGTTTTTCACAGCAGCGTGTCAGGAATAAGTGCACACGTGTTTGAAGCTCTGCCTCGTCACGACCGTAAATGATAACATCATCTACCAGCCTACGCATGCCTGGTATTCCCACGAAACACTCGTCCATGCGCCGATTATAATGATCAGAGATCGATGAAATTCCGTATGGTGCGCGCGTAAACATATAGCGGCCAAACGGAGTCATGAACGTTGTCAGCTTTCTGCTTTCTGGTGCCAGAGGGCACTGGTGGTATCCCTTGGTCGCATCAAACACCGCAAAAAAATTGGCGTTGTCACCGACGATTGACGCGACGCATTCGGCTGGAGTGTCGGACTGGTACGCCTCACGCCGAACGCAACGGTTCAGTTTGGTGAGATCCACACATAATCGTACACCTCCCGATTTCTTTGGTGTGACGACAACTGGGGAACACCACTCGGTTCGTTGTGACACAGCTGTTATGATACCTTGAGATGTTAGGTTGTCCAACTCATCTTCCAATCCTTTGCGCAAAGGTAGTGGGATTCGGCGAGGCGCTGAAATACTGTGAGGCTCGGCGTCATCTGCTAGATGGATGCGAAACATCTCGCCAGGCATGACTTGTACTTTGTCTGAGAAGACCTCTTCAAACTCAGAAAAGATGTTTTCCCCGTTTGTCTTCTGATCTGTGTTAGTGGGCATAGCTTTTGTGCTTGCAATGCTGCTTACTATTTGACTGGGATAGTTTTGTGGCAAGATATTTAACGCACGACATACCTGCCATGACAGTAACATGCCAGATACTCCCTCCAGTATGTGTAAGTTGATGTCAACTTCTCGGTTACCCAGAGTCACACTCGTGGGTAGCACACCAATGACCCGCATGGAGAACCATCGGCCCACCGAGGTTCGTCTTTGCTCCGCAGCAAATTGTTGACATCGTCGATCTGAACTAACACGTCACGACCGGCAACCGAAATGTCTGCGCCCGAGTCGGGTAACGCCTCGATGTTGACTTTGCCGTCGACTAGCACAGTGATGCGAGGAGCGCTGAGTGCTGAGACAGCCGAAATTACAGCCGCAGATACTGGTGTTCGGCTGCGGGTGTCGTGCCTCTGCTGCTTTGGCGATCGGCACACTGTTGCAAAATGTCCATGTTTTCCGCATGCACGACATTTAGCCCCAGATGCGGGACATTTTTGCTCCCTCGTGTGTTGACGAACGCATCTACCACACTGTTGCTGCGCCTGGTGTGATTTTGGGCTACTGGGTCTGTGAGTCAGACGGCCTGCGCTCACTCGAGCTGTGCAACTCTCCTCGTGTGTCAAAATGGACATACCGCGATTTGCTGCTTCCTCGCTGCGACAGATATCTATGCACGTAGGAAGATCAAGCTTTTTCACACTGCAAAGTTTCTTGACAGTGCCAGGGTCACGTATACCGACGACAATTCGATCTCGAATCAAACTGTCCTTGCACGAAGTGCAAAAATTGCATGTATTGCTGAGTTCTCTCAGGCCCAACAAAAAATCTTCGAAAACCTCGCCTGGCTGTTTACGACGGCAGTTGAAATTTTTTCGCTCAATCACTTCGTTGATCTGTCCCCTGGCATATGTGGCCAACGCTTTTAAAACGGCGTGCACGTCTCCGCTGTCTTGTGTCGACAGATTGAAGTTTTTGACAGCGCGCAGTGTGTCGTCACTGAGACATGTTCGAAGAACTGCCATTTGGGTGGCTGCAGGCTGACTACCGAGGCCTGATAGAAGATAATAATCTTGCCACCGATCTCTCCAAATCGTGAATGAGTCTCCTCGGTCAACGCTGAGGTCCAATTTGCTTGGCGGTGATAACTTTCCAGTCCATGTACTTGCGAAAATCACAGGTGTTTCTGCACTTGAGGCAGATTCACTGATCGGCCGCGCCATGTTTGGGTGGACGATTTATTAAGCACCACTCAAGTTTACAACACGCCAAAGATTACACAAATCCAATGAACACAAATTGTACACAATGAAACACACATATGTCACTACGATTGGAGTGGGACCACGACTCCAACACTGCCCAACGCACACTGCTCAATATTCTCTCCTTGCCAAAGGCAAGGCCACCCCTTGGATCATGTGTCATGTGGGATCGTCCGTTCTACACTGGCTGCGACATCTAGCGACACATTATTCATCTATGACTAATGCTCGCAATATCACTACAAGAATCAACCAGCTGGAAGCGAGACAGAATTACGAGGAAGATCAGTCTCGCCGTCAAAATGTACTGATTGATGGCATTGTGGACGGTGGAAATGAAGCATCGGAGGAGGTTGAAACAAAAGTTAAGACAATTCTCAATGACAAATTACAAGTGACGTCGGCTAAAATAGACACTGCTCATCGCGTTGGAAAACAACGGGAACATGGTACGAGACCAGTGCTGGTCAAATTTCAGAATGTGAGTGACAAAGCCATGGTGATGAGAAATGCACACAAACTGAAGGGCACAAAAATGTTTATCAACGAGGATCTCTGTCCGGCTTCGCGTGAGAAGAAAAGAGAACAGATGCCTCTCCTCCAACAAGCCAAGAGGGAGGGAAAAATAGCCTATTTCCGCGGTGCCAAGCTAATCATCAAAGAAAGATGGCATCAAGATGAGGACAAGGATCGATTCGAACACCAGCGGGTGCCCGTGCCGACAGGAACAGGCCTCCGAGGCCTGCAGGTCTCCGAGGAGGTGCCTGCAGCTGCAACGACTGCAGCACGGCCGGGACGAAGAGGTCAGCGCAGTCCTGCGCAGTCAGCGTCCCAGCGCAGGAGGGACGCACCAAACGTCAGTTTGGTGCGAGTTGAGGGACGCACCAAACGTCACCAAGTAAAGTTTCAAGTCATCTAATAATTATTTGGCTGATTAGATTATCATCATGGTTGATATCATGCATGATTACCGTTCTTTTTATTTTGAGGATAAGCATTCTATAGATGCATATAACTTTCTCGATAACGAACCAATTGAAAAAACGGATAATGTAAAAACCGAATATATATGTAATATAACTGATATGATCAACCCAACTTATTCCACGTTTAATATTATTAGCTTTAACATAAGATCTATACCCAAAAATTTACAAACTTTTGTTGATGAAGTCATTCACAATGAAGTTTATCATTTCGATGTCATTGGGCTAACTGAAGTCAGATTGAATTCCGAGCACTGTCAACTTTATGAAATACAAGGATATAATATGCATGCACATTGTAGAAATGTTCATGGAGGTGGAGTGGTAATTTATATCGATGAAAGGCATTCATCCAGGATAATTGATGAGTTCACGGTTAAGTCGGAAAGTGTTGAAACCTTGTGTACAGAAATTACAGTTGGGCAAAATAAACTAATCAATATATGTGTATATAGACCACCGAATAGCAAATTTATAGAATTTCTCGAAGTATTGGAAAACATACTCGAATCGCTGAGAGTGAACCAATATAAAACCATTTCCATTTTTGGGGACTTTAATCTAAACTTATATAAAATATTAATTAAATTAGAAAATTAATTAAATTAGAAAGAACTGAGAATGTCAAACATGGTCCTTACGTATTATCGGGAGGACCTTTGATTTTTACTCTATTTTTTCACAGGGTTTGATGGTTAGTATGAAGATCTTTGATTTACCGCGCACTGAGGAAGAGGCTGTCGTGTTCCTTCAGGAGAAAAGTATCTTGCCGGCTGAACGAATCTGAATCCGAACAATCACAAAATGAAGCTCTACTTTGGCTCGCGCATTTTCTGGCAATGTAACGTCAAGTCATGCAAAAAGAAGGTGAATATGCGAGTGAACAATTGGTTTGTCGACAGTCGTTTGCCGTTCGTAACTGCCATCCGTTTCTTCTACTGTTGGGCCATGGACTTGACCTCAATCAAATGGTGCGAAGAACAACTGGACATGGCCGATAAGACTGCAATTGACTGGAATTCGTATATGCGAGAAGCAGTTGCCGAGTACTTGATCCAACAACTGCCACAGCAGAAGATCGGTGGCAAGGACATGATCGTGGAGATCGACGAATCGATGTTCACAAAACGAAACAGCAACGCAGGCCGAGTTTTGCCTCAGCAGTGGATTTTTGGTGGATTGTGTCGAGACACGGGTGAATGTTCCTTGTTCAGGCCTCCGGAATTACAAATGTAATGTTATTTTATTGTTTTAACCATTTCAATAAATAATTTACTTTAATTTTTGAGTCGTTTTTTAAAGGTCCTCCCGATAATACGTAAGCACCTCAAACATTTTGTCAATCTCATGCATTCGTACTCGTTTTAAAGCTTAATAAATAGACCAACCAGAGTTACCGATTCATCAGCGACTCTGATCGATCACATTTGGTCCACAGATATCAATAGGAACTATAGTGAATAGTGAATTATATCATTGAAACTGATATATCTGATCACTTGCCCACCATTTCCCAAGTTCGAACACATAAAGTTAAAATTATACCGAAAGTTTTGAGACTTAGAACCTTCAACAACATTTCCATGACTGAATTCAACATCAAATTGACTTCTGAAAATTGGGATGAAGTACTTGGCGATCAATGTCCGGAAAGTGCCTTTGACAAGTTCTATTACACATTCAGGGACCTGTTTGAGGAACATTTTCCTTATGAAATTATCAAAACAAAAAAGAAGTGTGAACTGAGCCCCCACATCACTCCTGAAATCAAGGCGAAAATTAGAGAAAAAATCGATTAAGACTTTCGAAAAAGTGGCCAAATATTTATAGAGAAGAATATAGGAGGTATCGGAATAATTTAACAACCTTGATGAGAAAGACAAAACACAAATACTATGAAGATAAATTATGTTCGAATAAAGGTAATGCTAAAAAAACACTGGCAAATTATTAACTCATTAATGGGGAGGAAAAATCATGGTGACAATAGTATTGAACTACACAACAATTGTCAAAATATTTATGATGTGTTTAATGAACACTTTTTGAATACTGGTGCTCAGAAAAATCAAAGTAGTCCTGATTTCAAAACATTCCTTTCACCATCACCATCTTCTTCTATGTTTCTGCAATCAACTAATGAACAGGAAATAAAAAATATCCTAAGTACATTCAACAGTCATGCGTCAGGTCTTGATGAAATTCCTCCTATATTACTGAAATTTACCGCAGATACCATAAGTGCTCATCTGGTTCATATTATTAACCTATCATTTTTATTCGGACATTATCCTAATCAACTTAAATGTGCAAAAGTTATTCCAATATTTAAGTCAGGGGATAGGAGGGATGTCAATAATTATAGACCTATATCTATGCTTCCTTCATTTAATAAAGTATTCGAAAAAGTAATATCCTATAGACTTATCTCATACCTGGAAAAGAATGAACTTTTAAACCAACAACAATTTGGGTTCAGAACTGGTTGCTCAACGGAGTCTGCCATCTTAGATTTTGTCAATTGTGTTTATAAATGCTTAGAGAAAAAACAACTCGCGGCTGGAATATTCGTAGACTTTTCAAAGGCATTCGATAAAATTAACCATTCAAAACTATTATACAAATTGGAACATTTGGGTATAAGGGGCATTGCCTACAAATTATTTGAAAATTATCTGATAAATCGAACACAGAGAGTGTACTGTAACAAGTGTTACTCATCGGTCAAGATAATTAATAATGGGGTACCACAGGGCTCGGTTCTGGGGCCCATACTATTTTTAGTTTACATAAATGATATTGTTAACTCTAGTTCCAAAATTCACTTCACAATATATGCAGACGACACAACTTTACTATTAAAAGAAGATAATGCTGCTGATTTACATCATACAATAAACAAAGAACTCAAAAATATATGTAACTGGGCTCAGGCCAATGATCTTATGATAAATTTTAAAAAACGTCCTATATAATATCTCAAAATCGGTCCGCTAAACACGACTTCCCCGGAATCGTAATGGATGGTGTTTACTTGCGACAGAGTCATTCCACCAAATTCTTGGGTGTTATCATTGATGAGAACCTGAACTGGAGTGTTCACATCAGTGAACTTTGTTCAAAACTTGCAAAAGTAACGGGGATTTTATATCGGGTTCGACACAGTTTAACACAAGAAGCTAAAATTAATGTATATTATGCTCTCTTCTACCCTCACTTAATATATTGCGTATCAGTCTGGGCCAGTACTTATAGTTCATTTTTAACTCAAGTTAATGTTGCACAGAGAAAATTTTTGCGCTGCATTTTCCACAGGAAAAAATTCGACTCCACGGAAGATTTATTCAGGAACAAAGATATTCTCAAGTTCTCATCAATCCATAAGTACAGCACAATCCTCCTTATATACAAATTGATTGGACGTAACTCTATTTTTCAAATATATGAACACGCTTGTAACACTAGAAACAATAATTTGAACTTGTCTTTACCGAAGTTTAGGACCACACTGTTTAAAATGAGTGTGGTGAGTTACGGACCGGAATTGTTCAACTGCTTGCCTACTGAAATAAAAGCTCTACTAAACTGTAGCAACACGCATAGGTTCAAGAAGATGATACGAAAACATTTTCTTGATAACCAATATTAATTATGTTCATGCTAAATACAATTGCTCTCATAGTCGTGTTCGTATATGCTATCTGTATGTCGACATGTTCTTATGTTCTGTTTGATAGCCCTGTTTGGTTTCGGTGTTGTGAATTCAAACTGTGCGATTGTGTCCTGCGATCTGTGACTATGTCTTTAATTGTTGTTGTTAAGGGATTTATGTCTTGTGTTACTGATGGTTGTATGTCTTGTTGTTGTATTGTTGTCATGTTGTATTTGTTTATATTATAAGTTCTCAATTTTAATTAGTCTGAAGGTGTTTTGCTAAGTTTTTTTTTGCATAGCGTTTTTTTCTTTGTCTGTTGAGAAGCCAATAATTGGCTTGACAGACTATGCTATTGTACTTAATTAATATTGCTTTTCTTGTGCTTGTTGTGGCAATACATTACTATTACTATTATTACTATTACTCAACTTGACTACGAGGAAAAATTAGGCCAGTGTCTGGGACAGAGTTCAGATTTCAAGTTGCCTGCGAGTCTGTCACGTGACGGAATATGAACGTGACCCAGTCGCCAGCCTCGGTCACACCTGCATCCTGACACACACACACACACAAACAGACAGTGGGTGGAAGAGATCACAATGCAAGTGCACCATGATATTGAACGGGGCGGCGACAGTGCCAATACCTGAATGACATTTATGTTGAACGGCGGCGAGTAATGTTGCCAGTTGAGCAGTTGGTCCATGCCCGTTGCACGTGACATTTCGTCCGGCGCCATCGTATCCGTGTCGCCTATACACACACACACACGCATACAAACATACCAATAAACGCACACACACACGTGTGAAACGATTCAGCCTGTGCAGAGCTGTTTGAGTGTGTATGCGCACGCATGTATGTGAATTGTAGCGACCCTGTAGTGTTGCTGTGCACTCCACACGAAACGCCACTGAAAGATGACAATGTGTGAGAGCAAATGCCAACAACACAGATAATAAGTTAAAGCGAATTCAAAGCGATATCGGCTGCCGTTTTTATTATTCTGCCTAGCTTCAAAGTGAGATCTCTCGCACTGAACGACCATGCTAGCAAACGAATCCAGGACGCCGTGTTGAGAATCTGCTGGACTTACCATAGTCTACAGTGCTGACAAAACAGGAACCCATACACATACGCACACACACACACATAGAGGACGTGCACGCAAACACATACCATGCTCTTTCATATACTTGTGCGTGTATGTTAGTGTTATAACATAGTCTATTCAGATGTAGCTGTAATTGTACTGAAATCCATTCTGTAAAGAGTGCAATAAAGCTATATACTACATCAGTGTTTGTCAACGTTGGACCTATGGGTCCCTTGGTGGCCATGAGGGGACATGGGACAGACTTTAAAAAATGGGGACCGCCATATTCTCTCCCTCTCAATTTTTAGTTGAAACAGCATATTTCTTTGCTATTATTAGAATTGGAAATTTTATGCGATCTCATAGAAAATATTTGTTAACATGAAATGATGTTTTATGCAAAATATTTACAAGGAAAACAATTGTATATGATTATATATGGGTTACGCCTGGAAAAAACATTCTGTTGATAAAATGTTTAAATGTTTAATGATTCTGTTTAAAATGCACTCAAATACTGCGGATATATTAACGCCAGCAATGGTCAAAATGTCACCCCTACCATGAACATTTCGAGTGTAGTTCCTCATGCTTTACAGTACCCCGCATTTTTTCCTTAGACCCCCTCAGCCCTCCATGCAGTGGCCGCACCAGGATTTTTCCGATGAGGGGCTGAGGGGGGCTAAGGAAAAAGTTGAGGGGGCTTGGCGAAGCATGAGGAACTACACTCGAACTCTGACTACATGATATAGTAACAAGGGACTGGGGCACACTGAGTCCTCGAACTTGAACCAAAATTACACGACTTCATTTACAGTGGTAATAAATTTTAACGTCCATTTTAATGATTTGGGAGGGTGGGGGGCTTGGCATATTTTTGGTGAACTCCAGCCCCCCCAAGCCCCACCTTGGCGCCGCCAGTGCCTCTACAGGAAAAATCGTGGCGCCTCCACTGCACCTCCCTATAGGAAGAGTCCAATCAAGCTTGAACTTTGTCCACGTGCTACGAAAATACAACCCCCGTAAGGGTAGCTCCCCAATGAAAAGTTGCAGAATACATGCTTGAAATACAAATAATCCACGAAAAAGTACAAAATTCACATACATGAAAATTGACATATTGACAAATTGAACATATTTTGGAGCTTTCGACAACATATTTTGTCATTTTTCATCACACAATAAAAAAATTAAAACGCCAAAAATTATCACATAAAATTCCCAACTCTACTGTAGGTAGTATTTTCGACGTTGTAAATGTCAATCGTGTAATCCGCGGCGATAGTGAGACCCCCGGTGTTTGATCCCCCGACGTCTGTGTCTTTCTGTGTGCTCATGTGTCATGTCAGCTCGCGACAATCTATGTGTATATGGGGCCACAAGGACTTGTAGGGGACCACAACAACTCGCATTGTGTTGGAGGCGAGCATGGCATGAAACAAGTTGAGAAATAATGGACTACATCACACCACACTACACACATACGCACCCAGTTGACACGCGCGTCGTTCACTGCGCTCGTCCTGTTCGCACGCGCTGTCGTGGCCACTGCGCGCACCGCCGGCACAATCACACTGACACTGCAACAACACGTGAGTATCACAAGTCGCCTCTTCGTTGATACTGAATAACTCCTGTCACACACACGCACACACACATACATACATACACACAGTACAGTAAGACATTCAAATCGCGCTTTTCATTCGAACCTCTCAAAAGCGCTCATACGGAATTACACTCCACACACACACACATACACACACACACGCGCGTGCTACCCTGAGCTCTTGTAGGCTGAACTGAGTGTTGTGGCCGGCCTGGGGTTTGACAGAGTCAGCCTGCAGTACGCTGGCGCTGAGGCTCTGCTTGCTGATCTGTCGCTGGTAGATTTTCTCCTCGATCGTGCCACTGGTCACCAGCCTGTCACACACACACACATGTCACATGCACACGCCATTGTTTGCATGTGTGTATGTGCGTGTGTGTACTTGAACACACGTACACAAGTGCGGTATATGTGCGGGGGTGTGTGTCCGTTCTCACCGAGTTGTCTCCGCAGAAATGAGTCAAAGACTCGTAGCTCCTGCCTTCCAAAGATCATATTTCTGTTTGAACGTTTGTGTTGTGGTCTGGTTGACAATTTCTTTGGGTAATATATTCCAATAATCAATTGCCCTGTTTGGAAAGCTGTATTTTTGTACGTCTTTCTTGATTCTCTGTTTTTGAAGGACGAAATTATGCTTTCTGTTTGATTTTGAGTGTCGAAATATGTTTTCGTTCTGAATTTGTTCTTTTTTTGTTAGGCATCTATAAATGGTGATCAAATCGCCTCGTTTTCTTCTGTCTTCTAATGTTGGTAATGCCAGTTTCTGTAATCTCTCTGTGTAACAATATTTTTCAATGGTTTTTATTGTTCTAGTAGCCGACCTTTGTACTCTTTCCAGTTTAACGATGTGTTTTTGTAAGTGCGGACTCCAGAATGCGGCTGCATACTCCAACGTTGGGCGGACTGTAGACACGATCAATTTTTTCATCATTTCCTCATCAATGTACGTGAACGCCGCCTTGATGTTTGCCATTGTATTATTGGCATTCTTGACAACCTGTGTCACGTGGTTATCAGGCGATAGCCGTTTGTTGACGATAATCCCTAGGTCCTTTTCTTTTTCTACTTCTTGTAATTGTGTACCGCTCAGAATATATTTCTCCAAAGGTCTATTTTTTCCTTTTCCGAATCTAAGTATATGACATTTATCAACGTTGAAGGGCATTTGCCACTTGTAACTCCATTTTGATATTCCGTCGAGACAGTTTTGTAAAACAATACAATCCTCCCGGCATGATACATTTTTTGTAGTTTTAGGTCGTCTGCAAACATGTTCATATATATGCTGTCTGGAATAGCGTCTTCAATATCATTGACATATACGATGAAAAAGATCGGAGCCAACACGGTGCCCTGGGGCACTCCACTTTTCACTTCTCGCCATGATGAACAGTGGCCTCTCAGACAAGTCCTCATTTGTCGATTGCTCAAGAAATTCTTCATCCACAGTGCGAGCTCTTTGTTGACTCCTCCTATTCTTGTCAATTTGCTCATTAGCTTTTCGTGGGGAACTTTATCAAACGCCTTTTCAAAGTCTATATAAATTGCGTCTGTCCATTGACCTCTCTCTTGATCATTTTCTGTAACACGACTGTAGAAACTTATCAGATTTGATGTAGTACATCTTCGGCTTCTGAATCCGAATTGTTTCTCTGTAATAATCTCATTTTTCTCTAAATAGTTCATCCATTGCTTTTTTATAATTTTTTCCATTGTCTTGCACACTATGCTGGTCAGAGATATAGGTCTGTAGTTTTTAGCACTTTCATCATTCCCTTGTTTGAACAACGGTGTTACATTTGCCTTTTTCCATATTTCGGGCACTTGTCCGGTTTCCAATGAGTGTTTCATTATAATTTCAAGTGTTACAGTATAATTTCCGTGTGCTTGTATGTGTACGTGTGTGAGTATATATTTACAAATATGCATACATATTGTACATTACACCTGTGTACAAGCTAGTTTGTGTGTGCGTGTGTGATTGTGTGAACGCATGTTATTGCAGTGAAAGACCACACGTCCAGTACAATAAACTCTATGCAATTTATAGTATAATCCCATCTCACCTTGTTGATTCACTTCAATACCAATAGCGATACTAATAATGTCAAAACGCGTGATTACACATTGACGCCAGACATGACAGACAGTTTGGCTGGCGGTAAAATTACGGAATGACTAGACGAGACGGTATAGTACGTGCCTGTACACCAGCGCCGTGTTCCGCTGTCCGTCACGCCACACCCTGGCCAGCGCCTGCAGGTCGTTGGCCGGGTTCCAGTCGAGATCGTAGAGTACAATGCGACTGGCCGCCGTCAAGTTGAGACCCACACCGCCCGCCTTCGCCGACAACAAGAACACGGCTGATATGCACACACACACACACATACACACAAATATACGCACACACACACAAATATACGCACACACACACACACACACACAAATACAACGCGCGCATGTGTGCGTGCATAATTTTACATTATTATAAAATGAATACTTTATTGTAAATACATGTGTACGTGTGAAAAAAAACAAACAAAAAACAAACACACAAATATATACACACAAACACACAAATATACGCACACACACACACACACACAAATATACGCACACACACACACAAATATACGCACACACACACACACAAATATACGCACACACACACACACAAATATACGCACACACACACACACACAAAATATACGCACACACACACACAAATATACGCGCACACACACACACAAATATACGCACACACACATACACAAATATACGCACACACACACAAATATACGCACACACACACACACACACAAATATACGCACACACACACACACAAATATACGCACACACACACACACACACACAAATATACGCACACACACACACACACAAATATACGCACACACACACACACAAATATACGCACATACACACACACACACACACAAATATACGCACACACCCACACAAGCACATAGAGGCACACATACACAATCACATACAGACACACGCATATATACGCACACAAGCACACACAAACATATACACACAGGTACGAACACATACAGGCATACACACACAGATACACATACACACATATACAAACACACACACACATATATATACACACATGCGAACATACATACATACACAAACACTCACACAACACGCAGATAAGATAAAATCGAGAAAAACATTATCTAAGCTAAACATAGGATGGTGCTTACGTTGGGAAAACTATTATACATATATGTAGGATGACAGACAATATTAAGAGACGAGCAAAAATCCAAACCACTAGGCGGACCAGGTAGACTCGCTTTGGGCTCCGGAAGGTTAAAGGTTAAAGGCCTCAAGTGACAGCTGCTACACGGGAAGAAGCTGAAGCTTATGAACACACACAGGTGTGTCCCGTGCAGCTTGCTGTCACCGCAGAACCAACCCTCTCCACGCTATGGCGCCACAAGGACGGAAGACATATTAGAGAGGGTCACCTCCCCAGAATGCATGACACAACACATGACTGATATCTGGTACCATCATTTACTGCTGGATGGACAGGAGCTGTGGATTATAGAATTCGCCCAAATTCTCCGCCGGGATTCGAACCACGGACCTGCCGCTTGTGAAAAAGGTGTGCCACAACTACACCACACAGTCCAAAGTGGAAAGTATAGTGATTACGTGGTGATTGATCACAATTGGAACGATGAAAATAAGATGGACATATTGGCTAACGAAACAAATGGTTATACAGGAGATGGATAGATGGCAGTGGCGCGTGTTATTGATGCAGTCACACCATCGTTGCAATAGACGCTGTTGAATTTATCGACCAAATTCTGGCGTTGTGCCACGGCCGTTGAGCCGTCAAGACGCAGACAAGACAAGCCCAGATCGGTACAAACGCCAGACAACATGTCAAGAGTCTGGACACACACACACACACACACACACACACACACACACACACACACACACACATATAAAACATACTTATCCAAAATACAGCAAGAAACATGAAGACAACTGGTAAGAAACAAATGTACGAGTAATTAGACAGTAATTGTATACACAACACAGATTAACAAACACAAACAGACACATGTGGCATACACTATCATGCAAATCGGGGTGACGCTAGATGTGTTAAGACTCAAGAACATTAGATTGAGAACATTTGATTTAACGAATTTCTTCCAGTCCCTCACCTCCTGCAAAGGCAGCACATTACATTAGAACGCTAAACCTAACCTAACCTAAAATATTTGAAAATATAGAAACCTTTTGTGTGCGTTTTTTATAAATTAGCGTTTTTAATGTTCTTGAATCCTTACACATTTAGCCTGGACCACCAAATTGGCCATACAGATTACCGCAGGAACTAATAGAAAACCTCTACAATGGGAAGAATAATAACAGAACAAGCAGGGTCATATTTGATACGGCGTGAACACGTCACCTGTGTGAAGTATGAAATGAGCACGATCTTGTCGGGTCGTTGACCTCGTGTCATCGAGCGCAGAATACTGACAAGCACTGCCAGCTTACCCGACTGAGTGACGTCACTAAGTGATATGACGTCATCGGCACACTCAACGCTGACGTCATCCGACAACGCCAACTGACACACACACACACACAGAGGCGGTGTATAAGTGATGCTGAAATGAAAAAAGCTGCCTTTACAAGACATTCACCGACTGAATTACAGCACGGTGCTCACAGCAAGAGACACACATCATTCTGGGTTATTGTTTTGAAATACTAGATGCCACAGGAAGCTTATGAATGTGATATTCAACTGTTAGTTGTCCACAGAAACAATAACTGACACCATCATATCATTGGGACAGGGCAAATTACGACCCGGCTCGGCTTGATAGTACGCGTTGGGCTCACCAAGTCTCGCTGACGCAACAGGCCCGGGTGATTGCACAATTTACGCAACAGTGCAATGTAGGCCAGAGGGGACACGCCAGCTGTTGACGCCCAGCTGCCGGCGGACGTCGAGGACGGCTGCAGCTGCTGCTGAAGTCCTCGAGAGGCCAGCAGCTGTCGGTAGATGGCCAGCTGTTGTGGCGACGCGCGACAAAACACCGTAGTTTCCACTTTGGGCGGCAGATGGCAGGACAAGACTGAGTGAGTGCGTCGCAGCACAAAACGGCTAATGACAGCTGACAACTGACGACTACGCTCGCTGCCCAGTTGAGCGGCCTCGGCGTCGGCTGACGGCTGACTACCGCGCTCAATGGGCAACGCAAAACGCCGCTGAAACTCTACACACACACACACACATATTACATTACATTAAGATATCTATATCGCGCTTTTCACCGGAGGGTCTCAAAAGCGCTCACACACACACACACACACACACACACACACACACACACACACACTAAAGCACAAGAGTCATACACATACACAATCACGAACGCACACACTCACCTACATACACACACACACACACAAAACAGACAAGTACAAGTACACAAACACACACACACATTAGATTACATAACATTAGGTAGATATTTATATGGCACACACACACACACACAATCGCCAAACAACACCAGTGTGCAGTTAATATCGATAGATAATGAGGGTCAGAAACCGATTCTACACGCAGTCTATACTGAACGCAAGCTTATTCGTAAACTACATAGAGTAATGTAGTAAGCAACAAGCTCATTTACATGCATTCGCGTGTGTGTGTGTGTGTGTGTGTGTGTGTGTTTGGTGAGAAGTGTCACCTGTATGGGTGCCGAAAGCGCGCGGACACACAAACTGCGCCAGCGAAAATAATTCTCCCAAGTCGTTCTGCACCGGTGTACCGGTCAACACGATGCGCCGCTCACAAGATAATGACCGCAGCGCCTGACAAACACACACACACACACATGTATATACCCATACATACACGTGTACAAGTTCCGTTTGGCGCTTGGATGTGTACGGTAAAGTTAGGTGCTTAGATGTGTACAGTAAGGGGTCGAGCTAGATATCTAAGCAAATAACACACACATACATATACACACACAAACACACACACACACACATACACAGATACACAAACAAACAATATACTATACATAAACCATACACACACATACACAGATACACAAACACACACACACACACGCACACAGAAGCACAAACAAACAAATACAGAGGCATATAAGTTACGAACGGCGGCCACTTTGACGTTGGCGTTTTTGAGCCGATGTCCCTCGTCGCAGATGATCAACTCAACGCCGGCTTGCTGCACATCACTCACACTGCGCACCAGCATCTCGTATGATATGACCATCACGGGCCAAACGCCACCAGCCGCCGCGCTAAACGACGCCGCACTGTGCGTCTGACACACACACACACATGCATGAATATACGCGGCTTGGCTCCTGTTATTGGCGTTAGAACTGCAGCGACCAGCGCCGGCTCAAAATCTGACAGCCAAGGCTACCACCAGACTGCAAACACGAATATTAACATGCATTGAGTCTGGCCATTCTCTGAGACTGCTGGTGTGTGTGTGTGTGTGTGTGTGTGTGTGTGTGTGTGTTTATCTCACTGTGTTCCTATTTATCTGCACGTATATGAAGAGAACATATAGGATATAATGAATACAGAAAATAAAAAGGAGAAAATGAGGAGAAAGAAGAGAGAGAGTGAGAGAGGAAAGGAAGAAGCGAGCGAGAAAGAGAGGGGAAGATAAAGATAGTAGTGGACACCTTATCAACAGCGTAGAGAGTCAGACGTTCAGATCCGAGCCACTTGCTGGCTTCACGCACCCAATTGTGCACCAGACTGGACGGAGTGACAATGAGCACACGTCGTACCACCGGCCGACCGGCGAATGGACCCTGTCGCAACATTGTCCTGCACACACACACACACACACATGCATTAACAAACACACAAATACAATATCAGCCCAAGTTGAAGAAAAAAGTTTGTTATAAAGAACGAACAGTAAAAGATTGCATGATCATGTTGGATCATTTGTCCAACACACATAACAACACACAAACACGTGCAGGCACACTACACGGAAAACTGTAGCGACAATCAAAATAAACAATTATACCGGCGCCGAAATAATATAGAGACCCACTGAAACAATTCAAAGTCAAATTGTTGAAAAAAGACAAAAGGAAGACGAAAACACCAACATACAAACAGGCATTGAATACCAGATCAGCGCCAGACACTGCACAGTTTTGCCCAGGCCCATTTCGTCTGCCAGAATAGCGCCACAATCGTCACTAGCGGCGCCATCACTGCCACTGCCGAAGCCCATAACGCGCGCGTACAGAAACTGCACTCCGGCGCGCTGGTGAGGTCGCAAGTGTCGTGACACGTGCGGGTCAACCACCACGTCGACCAGCGACGCACCCGAGCTATTGTGCTGCCACTGGCTCACACACACACACACACACACGCACACACATATATATACACTGTCTGGCTGTCTGGCCGAGCAACCTCGAGCTGATGAGGAAAGACACGGCGCCGACCGGGTTGTTCCACATGTCCTTAGTTGACTTGATTTTGTGTTGGCGTCTGAGTTGTGTGTGTGTGTGCTGTGCAGTGTTCCATGATGTGTGTGATGGTGTGTGGTGCTGAATTGCAATCTGGACAGGTGTCATCGATTGAGTCATTCAGCCTTTCCTGATAGGACAGAAGAGCAGGATGATGACCGCATCTCAACCTGGCCATATGCACCCTGTTTTCATGTGTGGGTGTTCTGATTTACATATGTCTGGTGGGTGTCTTTGTAGGAGTGTGTTGTGCTGAACTGAATGTATAGATTTGCGTGCGATCCCTGGTTAAAGATTAAGTTTAAAGGTTAAGTGACAGCTTCTACAAGGAAAGAAGCCGAAGTTTATGAACACACAGGCGTGTCCCGTGCATCTCACTGCCTCCGCAGAACCAACCCTCTCCACGCTATGACGCCACAAGGACGGAAGACGTATTAGAGAGGGCCAACTCCCCAGAATGCATGACACAACACATGACTGACATCTGGTACCCATTTACTGCTGGGTGTACAGGGACTGCTGGATTATAGAATTCGCCCAAGGAATTCTGCTCCGTCGGGTTTCGAACCACGGACCTCCCTTTTTCAACCCCGAACCGCTTGTGAGGCGGGTGTGCTACCACTACACCACGGAGTCCATACAGTTTAAATGTGTATGTGTTTCTTGATTGATGTGCGTGGAGGACCTGGTGGAAGTGATGTGAGAATTTGTCTGTAGTAAAGTGTGCTTGGTGTTGTTTTATGCTTCTGTTTGTGTTTTCTTGTGTTGTGAGGTGATGTAGTGGGTGTGCTGTGTTGATGACTGCTGCTGCGAGTGTTTGTGTGCTTCTCATGTCTAGATGGTGTTGTTATTGGCGTTTGGAATGGTTTGGCGTTTGGAATGGCGCTAGGAAACAAATGGTTGTTGTTATGGGCGTTCTAAGCGCGAACCAGCTTGAGACTATAATTTATTTAGATGTGTCATAATTAGTTGTTGAGAAATATGAGGAAAACAATCAATTTTAGTCACCCGATATTCAAGAATATTTTCTAGATGCACATTGGAATTTTG
This sequence comes from Sacculina carcini, assembly GCA_916048095.2. Classification (NCBI taxonomy): domain Eukaryota; kingdom Metazoa; phylum Arthropoda; class Thecostraca; family Sacculinidae; genus Sacculina; species Sacculina carcini. The sequence goes on along the minus strand of OU696587.1, from coordinate 4,098,249 downwards.
TCAACTTTACTCATTTTATGTATTCTTTTTGGGTATAAATTATAGCCTATCTTGTAGAACACAAACTTCTCTACACAATAGTATAATTTGTATAGCTGTGCCACTGCTAGTCTATGAGGAATAGATGACAGAATATTGACCAAAATTATCGCATTTTGAGGCCTCATTTTGTCTTTATACTGCTATAAATTATATTTGAACATATTTTTCCAACTTAAAATTTGGCCCATGTTGTAAACAAAAAAATTTCCAATATGATGATGTCAATTGTCAGCGTGTACACCAAGTGGTTGCGGAGAAGTAACTGGCAGAAGATAGACTAGGGCCGGTGGGACACACACACAGACAAACAGACAAAGGTTCTCTCTTATGAGTCAAAATTGAACTTTACTCACGCAAAAGGAATAATTACGGATTTAAAGCAATAACTTCATCGGGAACTATTTATAAATATACTTCCGTACAAACGTTATCGCCACACGGTGTCTTCATGTACTGAAGTGAATTCAAATTAACGACCAAATTGCACAATTATATAGCACCCGACAATAACAAAAAACACATGCATAAAACTATGATTTGTTCTCTTCTATATATACATACATTCAGTACGTAAGTAATTTTCCAAGCATATGAAAAAGAACAAAAGCCGCCCGACCAATACATCCCGCAAATAGGCCAGCCACCGTGAACACCATCTCACCTGGTACTGCTGAGAAGGTCGGGTCAGCACAAGCGCCCCGGGCGCCGCCGGGTCAAATCTGGCGTGATGCTGCGCCGCTTTAGTCGCCGCAGTCGCGCCACCATCCAACAACGGCGACACAAAACGGCGCATCTTGCACGAGCGCGCCGCAGCGGCCGACACAGACTGTTTCGACGCAGATTGTGTGTGTTCATCGGTCGGCGGTAAAGTACACGTGGTTTTGAACGCCCGTGCGTCCACACGACACTGTATCTGAACACACGACACTAACGAAATTACAGTGAGCACATTCTGACACACACTGGTGTATGTGCGTGTGCGCACATGAATGCGTGTGTGTGTATATGTGTGTACGTGTTTGTGTGTGTGTGTGTGTGTGTGTGTGTACGTGTGTGTGTGTGTGTATGACCGGTAGATACATGATAGTGAGTGCTGTGTGAAATCAAACACAACTACTACTATGCGGAAGCATGTAAACTCAACAACATATAAAAACACATCGGAAAATTATAGCAACAAAAAGTTGTACTATGTAAAACTGTAGAATTATACTGTGTGTGTGTGTACAATACACACTGTAATTCACTACAGCTTACAGACCACTGTTATAAGTCATCAGTAGACGTGTGTGTGTGTGTATGTGTGTGTGTGTTTTGCCAGTGTACCTCCACTTCCTTGCCTCCCACTGACAACACGTCGCCGTCAGATACACTGTCCGCCTGGTCTCTGCGACCACCCGACGCCTGGGCAATCAGCTCGCCTTCCATACTCTGCACAGAACACCAACCAAACCACACACACACACAAACACACGCCGCCTGTACTGGACATTCAAGCCACGTGAGCTGATGAACGCAATTGGCAAGCACCCACCCGATTCTCGTGAAATTATGTGATTACCATTGCGTGCACGTGAATTTCGAAGTAGAAAATTACGGTGGTTTAATTGAGTCACACGTCATTATGCTCAGTAATAGCCTGTGAACTTTACCGAAGTTAATAATAGGCGAAATAATCAAACCTGCTAAAATAAGAAACTTTATTACCAAAAACATGAAACTATAAGAAAAGTGCAGAAAAAATCACACCCATACTGGCGCTATGGTTGTAGGCGTCCCACAGAATTTCTTCTATCAGTCTAGTTATCTACTGTTCAACAAGCAATTGCCTTGTCAACACATGTGAATGCTGAATATGTTGCAACTTTATACCAGGACAAGTCTGTTAATTCAAGTGGGAACAATACACGCTGTTGATAAACAGTATAACGACGATGCTATTTCGAATGAGCGCACCAAGTAGCACACACCTTTAGTGTCATACTCCTCTGGTGAATCTCGAGAACACCATCGCCTTCCCATTTCTTGTGCTTTCTTGTCGACTTCTTGCACCAGAGAACCTCAAAGTACCTTTGCCAACATCAAAACATAAGAACTTGTTTTACATAAACATAAAGAGGCCGAGAGAAGGCAGATAAAAAAGGAAATCATTTGACAAAATGATCTGGCCGATTCTGTTAGTGTTATTAGACAATAGAGAAAACAAACTAGAAGGTCACGAGGCTAACCTGGCATCTGTGACATCACCCAAATTGGTGATATCCACCGGCTCATCGTCCACACTTCGAGCCTCAGATGAACGTGTGTCACACACTTCCGAGTCTACATTTTCGCTGGGATCTCGCATCAGATCGAGAATATCTTGCACGGGTCTTTTGGCAGCAAATGATTGCGCTTGAATCAGAGATTCGTTGCGAGATTCACACACACCTACAATACAAAATATACAAACAAACTTCAGACAGTACAACTTCAGACGATTTTTTATAGCGCAAGCTACACGGACATGCGACTTGCGTAATTGTCCAAGCCCATAGATGTGAAGCAGAGTACGTCGGTGTGGTATATTTCGCTCTCCTGACTATACCATTTGAATTTTTATTGAATCCAGGTGTATTATTTGATGTACAGATCATAAATATATTCTGCTCGTATAATATACATATGTTAAACATATTCTTTAGCTTATATATATTTTATCTATATATCTATTTATCCAAATTTAATCTAGTAATGTATCAAACATTAACATAAATGATACAAATATTATATTACAGATTCTACCTCATCAGGACAAAATTGCCACAATAAAACGAACACAAAAACACAACACATCATAGGCTCTCAAACTGAGTTGAATTCACTGCACGCGTTGCTTCAGCGCCATGTGGAAAACGGAGGATCTAATAGTTGCCTTGCACGAGAATTCTATCATTTTCAGCGTGACAGTGCGTGTTCATTGCACGGCAACGTAGCGCCCTCTGGAGGCAAGCGGCTGAAATGCAGGCCAATTGGCTTGAAAAGTTGAGCATGTTCAACTTCGGTTTTCGGGACAATTGGTGGTCAATCCAACGATTGGCTTGGCGAACAATTGGCCTCGTGTGACCAAGGCTTAAATCATTCTTCGCATAACCATACTCCCTATGCAGCGCTCTGAGCCCGTTCGATACAATCCTTGTTCTGATTTTGTATGTATGTGTAGGGCTTGTACTATACGCGCTGTACAAATCAACGACCACACCAGGCGAACGTATATTACCGAATGAACCAGGGTTTGATAAAAAACGGGGTTTTTTCAACAACAAAAAATCATGTTTTTTTTAGAAAAAAAACAAAAAAAACATTGTTTTTTTGGTTCATTTGGTTTTTTACACTTTGCACACACAAATCAAAAAAAGTATTGTACCACGCTATTCAGTATATAGTTAAACATATTTTAGTACCACTTACCAAGAGTTTTGTAAATATTTAAAAAAGATAAAAATAATATCATAAAAATGTACACACAGGATCTTGAATTTCACCTTGTAGCATCTATAGGCAACGGAAGTTTTAAACCGCTTCCAATCGCGAAAGCAGTCGATTTTAACAACAACAACAACAACAAACATGTATTTCATATAGCGCTCTAATTATCATAGGCGCGAGGAACGGCTAGCTATAAAATGTATACAATGTGGAATAAACAAAACAGTATCGCATAAACAAAAATATAAGCAGCGATATACTATGAAGGAACAATTGAAAATAACTATGGATGAAAAAAAAATCAAACAGTTATTCACACAATATAATTATTCATCAGAGGAGACACCGAGAAGATATTTACAAAGAGAAGTGGAAAAAGACCTGTAAGAGAGAGAAGATCGAATTTTAAGAGGAAGTTCATTGAACAAACGAGGTCCAGAGAAAAAAAGAGATTTCGAAGACCAGGTGGAGTCGTTGAGAGCACGGGGACAGAAGAGACTACGTGATAGTGAGCGGCCCGGACGATCAGAAACAGTAAGAAGAGAACGGAGATAAGGAGGAGCAGAGTCGGAGTGGATGATCTTGAAGATGATGCAGCAAACCTTGTGATGGATTCGCTGCCGTGCAGGAAGCCATCCAAGTTGGCGGATGAATTTCGAGGTGGGAGTTCTCGGTGGAAGAAGAAAAACAAAACGGCAAGATTGGTTTATAATTTTCTGAAGCGAGCGTATATTTTTACAAGAAACATGAAGATAAAGAGAGTTACAATAGTCTAACCTGGAGAAAATTAAGGACTGTACAAGTGTGATTGCTGTAGCATTATCAAGGAATCGACGGATAGGATAAAGTTGGCGGAGAATAAGACGACAGGAGCGAGTCACACGTGATATGTTAATTGAGAAAGAGAGATTGTGATCAAAATGTACACCAAGATCACGAACACACTGAGATAGGGGTAATGGAATTATTGGAGGAGATAATTTGGGAGGATGAAACACAATATATTCTGACTTGGAATGGTTCAAAAGTAGATGGCGTGATGAAGCCCAGGATGTAATATTATTCAAAACCGCAGAAATGCAATTTTCTGAAAATTTTGAGATAGGAAAGTACAGCTGTAGATCATCCGCATAAATGTGGTAAGAAATAGGAAAACGATGAAGAATTGGACAGAGAGAAGACATATACAAATTGAACAATAACGGACCCAATATTGATCCCTGAGGTACGCCACTGGAAAGTTTTACAGAACTCGAAAAAGTGGAATTAGAGCGAACAGAATAAGAACGATTAGAAAAGTATGACTTCATCAATGAAAGAGCCGTAGAAGAGAGTCCAATAGCGGCAAGGTCGTCACACAAAATTGCATGATCGACGAGGTCAAATGCCGAAGAGAGATCCAGCAGAACAAGCAGAACAGAGTCACCAGAGGCAAAATGATTGAAGATATCGTTCAATAGGTGCAAAAGGAGAGATTCAGTGGAACGATTAGATACAAAGCCAGATTGAAAAGGATTGAGAACGGTGTTTATCAAAGGTGATAATTGCTCGTGTATGGCCGACTCCAGCAGCTTGGCAGTGAAGCTCAGAACGGAAACAGGGCGGTAATTACCAGGACAGTTAGGGTCAAGAGTGGGTTTTTTCAGTATTGGTGTGACAATAGCAGATTTATCAGCAAAAAATAAACCATGTAGAAAAGAAGAATTGATGAGATGGGAAAAAATGGGGGAAAGGAGGTGAATGGAGTCAGACAAAGCAAAGAAATTAATCGGATCGAGAGGACAACGAGAAATTTTAAGTTTTTTAATAAGGCGAGAAGTATGAGCTACCGAGATATGGGAGAAACTAGACAGAGTGGAGGATGAAGTAGTATGAGTGAGAACTGTAGTGGTTGTAGGAAGTAGGGCACGAACCGAATTTAGTTTTTGAGGGAAGAATTGAGCAAAAGTAGAAGCCGAAATAGGATTGGGAGAGGAGCTGCCAACTGTCAACTGTTTTAGAGTGGACCACTGAAGCGAAGGAGAACGAGCACAGTCTGCAAGGCGTGACTTATAAAAATCGGCTTTGGCCGTGGTCAGTGTAGAAAGAAACGAATGTCGAGCAGAGCAAAAAGAGTCCCAGTCACTAGGCAACCGAGAGCGACGCCACCTACGCTCAAGACGGCGGGACGAAGTTCGCATATGAACTAAGTCCGACGAAAGCCACGGAGGGGGACGGGTTTGTGAGCGAACACGACGAGTGATCAGTGATCAGTGATCGACACCCACATGTTTGCAAAGTCCAAACCAAATACCCAGTGGCCATATTTATGAAAACCTAGTGACTAAAAATCGTTGTGTCCATGGAGGTTAATTCAAATTTGTTTTCAGAGTAAACACAGTTTTTTTAAACTCAGAGGTTTCTCAAAATAGTGTTTTTCATAGAAACTCAAATGTTTTGTCGTAAAAATTTAGGATTTCTCATAAATACCAACTACAATATTTCCCTAGCAAAAACCAAAAATGTTAATACAAAATTTTCTCATATCGTGCAAGCCCATAAAATCATGCCAAAAGGTAATATTTATGAAGGTTTAAAACTGTATTAATGAACTCATTTACTAATTCTGAAAATATTTGATCATTCCTATATGAGAAAAATCATTTCTGTTAAAAAAACAATTTTCAAAAAGACTATGGTTTTTTTGAGAAAAAAACACTTGATTTAAACCAAATGGTTTAAACCAAACAAACCCTGGAATGATCACAACAATAATACGGAATGTCAGGTACAGAAAGACAGAGTTCTAGTGTAGAGTGAAAGGGCGTGTGTAGTGTTAATCCGCGGTCCCTGTGCGAGGGGAACATACACAGGCACATACGGACATACACGCGTAACGTCCATGCACTGTCAGCCGTACATACACCATGACACACAAACACACAGGCGCATGCCCTAGGCGCTCAGTAGCGTCACCACTCAAGCTCTACCAGGCTCTGTGCTGACCAGGGCGAAAAATATGCTTATTGCGATATGCTGATTTGTTTCCGATATTGTTTTCGTGTAAGTTTGCATGTGCATATACGTGGATGTGTGTATGCTTTATATTGTTATGTTATAGTTATATGTTGTTACATGTTGTATTGTTATGTGTGTGTAGGTATATGTATGCATATGTATGTATATATATATATATATATATATATATATATATATATATATATATATATATATATATATATATGGGTATGTGTATGTATATAGGTATGGGTGCGTGTTCATGTATATGTAAGTGAATATTTATGTGTGAATATATACTTGTTTGCCGCTTGTCTGGTTATTTGTCGCGGTGTTTATTTGCTCTCTGCCGACTATTTGCTATTTGTTTCCCGTTATTCGCGCGTGTTGGCATGTGCGCTCTACAAAATATATGTTGATGTTGACATTGAAAACAGCAATGACATAACAGTGGATGAACAAATAAACGAAATAAAATTAGGGTATAAAAGCAATTGACAGGTTTCCACAATACTCAATCACAAACAGAATGCACATGACCAAAAATAACGTATACCGAAGCATAAAAACTAAATTTGCAATAAACTGACCTGCAAATCCATTTATAATTGGACGCGGAGAAATGCGGTCATGACGAGAAGTCTTCTCAGCGCTTGAAAATGAAGGGGCAGCCGATCTCCTCATGGCAAATACAGAGTCAGCATTGTAATACGACCAGTATAGGCAACACTTACAAGTAATAACACTTACAGGAAACAACACTTACAAGCAGCTACAAACTCCCGCGCGAAATCCTAAATCAAAACACGTGCGAGAAGAAACACTACCAGAAGCTGCTTTTTCAAGAAGCTTCAATTATATATGAGAATCATTATCCATTGATTTTCGATAAAAGTTGACTCATACAAATAAATTCTGACTTCATAAATCAATTACGAATAAAATACTCGTGACTATCATGTGTAAATAATACGAAAGTGACTGTGTAAATACATACTTGTGCGGCTCCTACGCGGTTTTATTAAATGCTCAAAAATGCCACCAGGTTTTTGCTATGTTTAATTTATCATCTGACTATTACGAACTTATTATACACTTAGCTGATGTGACGTTAAATGCTGGTATTGTTTCAATATTTATTACATTCAAACTCGAGGCATGAAGCTTAGGTGTCTGAGCACCAACACAGCATCAAGAAACAGTTACAAACGATCATTCAGGTTCTGGCACATTACACGCATATACTGCGGCGTCTATTTCGTGTATATACAACCCGCATGTATGATTGATTCTCGCAGCGAATTTGCAAAGGCCCGCGTATCAGCTGTCACAGCTGACCGACTCGCACGCGATCGTGTTTGATGCGCATGTGCACGAGGTCGATGGCAAACTGGTCGAATCTCAAAGCCCTTCAGTGAGTGGCTCAATGGTTGCATCAGGCTCAAAGCTGTTCTCTAGCACTTGTGTGCAATTGTGTTCATATGTATGTCTCTGTGTGTGTGTGTGTGTGTGTGTGTGTGTGTGTGTGTGTGTGTGTGTCAATTGGAATATATTTGAGTATTTGGGTTGGCAGGCTGTGATCGCACTGTGAACATTAGTTTCCATCAGTCAACCAGTATGTGTATAAATGTGTGCGCGTGCTCGTTGCAGTATGGAACGTTCGACATTGTTATTTCGGCCGATGAGGTGAAACGCGGCGCGCGCACTGTCGCACAGGCCAGCGTGTTTCTCCAGTCGCGCCAATCAACGACTATCGCGCTCATTTCTGCTTGGTGAGCGGGCGCCATTTTGTTTCTAGCAGTATGCTTCATCTACACATACACACGTACACGTTCAAATACACATATACACGTACAAATACGCATATACACGTGCTTCATGGACTGGCGGCGTTTTATGGTCTAGCAAGCCGTTGAACCCTCACTTAGAACTGTGTTAATGTGTTTTTGCCAAACATCAATTTGTAGTGCACAAAGCTACTACTTTCACGGGCAAAAATGCATTCACCGCCTAACTATTCATCGGAGTCACGTGTATTTATATTTATATGTGTGTGTGTGTGTGTGTGTGTGTGTGTGTATGCAGGCGTTCTGGTTGCTTGGTGTCGACAATGTACAACATGCTGACGGAAAAATATCCCCAACTGCCTGTGTGGCTCGACAGAGGCGTGCGTGTCATTGTCAAACTGGCGTCAATTCCTCCGCCTTCGCTAGTGGTCAGTTATGAGCTAACACCTCACGATAGTCTAGTGTCAAAAAGCTTGGCGTGAAAGCGTGAAAATACACGTTTTTCACGTTTAGCGGCCACAATCTCTTTGATTTTCCCCTACTGATGCTGTTTATTTATCGCTTATAACAGAAAATTTAGAATTTAGAAGCATTTCAACACGAAACTTGTACACAGAACATGGACTACCTGCTAGAATATCTTACTGAATTTCCACTGTGCTAATAGTGTGTACTAATACTGATCTGGTTGCATTACTCATCGTGCGTTTTTCATCGTCAAACACTGTTTAATACGTCGGCTGTATGTACACCTGACCACGCACCTGTTAATCATGATAGTTTCAATTGTTTATAATTCTTTTTATATATGCCCGGCCACTGTTATACATGAGTTCGCGCTATCATTTGCGTGTGTGTGTGTGTGTGTGTGTGATTTCGTGGGCTTTTTTAAATTTGACTGTTAATTCTACCATTTTCATTGTCGTGATGGGCATCAAACTGTAATTGGGATATTGTCCTGTTGGTTGTCTAAACTAAAACAAAAAACACAACAAATAATATGCGTGTATGTATATGTGTGTGTGTGTGTGTGTCAGCCAAGTTGTCTGCATATGGCTGGCATCAGAGGCGATGCCAGGGGCGGAGTCAGCGACGAAGGCGTGGTGCGCTGTGCTCGCTGGCACCCCAACACCGGCCGACTGGCGCTGCTGCTGCGCAACGACTCGGTGCGCGTGTATCGTGTGACAGGGGCGCGTGCAGGCGGCGCTGCTGTTGAATGTCGCAAACACCGACTACAAAGAAATGTGCGCGACCTGGCCTGGAGGTGGCTTTCTCCCACCATCTCTCTCTCTCTTCTCTCATCTTACTCTCGCTCTATCCTCCAGTCACACCAGTTGATAGACACATACATACACACACACATGCTGTAGTGGCCTACACAGAACTTAGTTTATCATTCTGACGCTAGATGGCGTCGTTTCTGATCATAAATAATTTCGCAAGAAATTCATTCAATTTTATATTATTAAAATGCTTGATATATTTTAGTTTTATTGTATCAATAATCACTATCAAATATGTAATATTCAATGGTGTAATGTTTGTGTGGTTGAACTTGCATTTAATGTGACGGTTTTAAGTTTGTGTTTTACTTAAGTGATTTTTAAGTTAGTTCGTATTTCGCCATCGTAATATACGGAGTTCGCTCAGTATTCGGACTTATTTCGCTTGTATTTTTTATAACGAGAATTAGGATGCATACTCTCTTTCACATTGGAAAATGCACACACGCACATACAAACACCCACACATTCAGATATTTACTTGGATAAACAAACGTGGACTCAAACACCGTCCAGTTCTTGTAGTCCTGGTTTTTATAGTCAATCTCTGTTGTGTTTTTCTATTCGCTTATTCTGTGCATAGACTACTGTTTGTTTGAATAATTTATATTGTTATCAACAGTCTTCATTAAGTTTGTGTTTCTGATTTCGGCTTGCAGCTGCACCAGCATTCGTGTGTGTGTATGTGTGTGTGTCTGTTTGTGTGTATGTATGCGCGTGCGTGGGCAAACACACACATAGGCCTTACTGGGCCGGTATAATGGCGCTGGCTTGTGAGTCTTGCATTGTGGTGGCGTGTGTCGACTCTGCGACCGCAGGCGCCACCACTGGAAGCGCCACCAACGGCAGCTTGTCTACACCGGCCACTCAGGTGCTGACTGCAGCCGGACACGCGCCCGTCGTCAGTGTACAGTGGTGCCCTCTAGTGAGCGCTTACACAAACACACACACACACACACACTTACACATTACATTAGGTGGATATTTATATAGCGCCCTACTCCTAGAGGGTCTCTAGGGCGCTGCGACACACACACACACACATTCATTACATTATGAAATTAGGTAGGTTATATTATTACATCACATTATTACATTAGGTACATGACATTATTACACACACACACACACTAACATGGTTGTTTTTAGCATCTTGTCGGCGGTTTGGCAGTTGCTAATGCAATATTGACCTTTGTTCAGATGATTTTCACGGCGCCGTCATGAAAATCGACTGATGTTGTTATTAGTATTAAAATCGACCAACAAGATGAAAAACGTGAGCATTATAAATGGCATCACTGCAGTCTCCCTGCATCTTGATTATCAACACAGAGAAATAGAGAGAGAGATAATAACATTGAAGGGAAATCTAGCACATTTAACAACAAGTTGCACAAATATTGATTGCTGGTAACATGCACTAGAACTGTTCTCATAATACAAGTATATGAAATGATAGCAATATGCAGATATCTAAAATATCAACAATAACGTTCTCATGTGATTATAATCACCCGATGGTGGGGAAATATCATGCTTCCAAAATGCAACCAATATCTTAGTGCATGACATTATGTCTATGTATGAATGCGTGTGTGTGTGTTTGTGTGTTCAGTTTATTGCCACATTTTACACAACAATAATTTCATACGAATATACAGGGTATAAAATGGCAGGAATGTTCGTCTATGAGCAAGCTCATAGACGCACATGATTGATGTAGAATACAATCAGACAATGGTTGGCAAGACTACGCGGTTACATCAGATAATACAACTTAATTATATAACACGCAACAAATATAAATATATCACTCTATTGTGTACAAATGTACATATTTACATATACATGCACACACACACAAACAAACACGCACACACACACATTCACACACACAATCATACTCAAACATACATGTACCATCATCCATCCATGCACGTGAGTTTATATATCTTGAATTAAAACCAATTGATGCATACACTCACACATACGCACACAAACATTCACAGTCCTATATACATACCTACACGTGAATTAACATTTTTACATATATAAATCCATTGATGCACACACATAAACATTGTTCAGAAGAATTCTTGTGTGTGTGTGTGTGTGTGTGTCAGGGTGACTTACTGGTGTCGCTGTGTGCACGTGCCACGTGTGCGCTGGTGTGGCACGTGGCCGCCGAGCAGCACGTGGCGTTGACACGTGTCGCGTGCGACGGTCGCAGCTTGGTCAGCTGGAGTCCGTGCGGTGCACGTGTTCTAGCCACGTGTATCGACAGCACGTTCTGGTGCGTGCCACGTGGCGGCATTAAGCTGATTTTTTTAATAAAAAATTATATTAAAAAATCAGTCTGCTAAAGTTGTCTATTCAAAAGAACAAACTTCATTATAATATGAATTATATCAATGTTAATATAGTACAAATATCTGCAATAGTTTAATGAAAAATGTCAATGATAGGAAAGGACAATTTTTTTCCATTATATTGTATATGTGAAACAAACAGAGCACTTGAAAAACTTTACCGGAGAAAGGTACACATTTTGGGTGGGCTTATTGGGTTTTACTAATAAAACCTAGTCCTTTTCAGGCCTGAAAAGTGACTTGAGCTTAATGGCTGTAACCTGCGATTTCAGCATATATAAATACGATTATATAATACAAGATATACATGTAACATTAGCCCAATAGGACATGTGGCACTGAATAATGGTCTAGGCTAAATGTGTAAGGATTCAAGAACATTTAACACGCATAATAACGCACAAAAACGTTTCTATATTTTTCATTAGGTTAGGTTTAGTTAGGTTAGGTTAGGACTGAGAGAAATTCGCTAAATCAAATTATCTAAATCTAATGTTCTTGATTACTGACACCTATGGCTTCAACCCTAGATGATAGGCCTTTGGGAGCTATTGGACAATTAGGTTGCGTGAGACAGCTGATGACTGTGCCTTTTCACGTTTGTTTTCCCCATGTGTGTGTGGCGTGCTGGTGATGTCAGCGTGTGGAAGTGTGACGATTGGACGTGTCATCGTGAAGGAATCCCCTCGGCCATCACCTGTGGCGCCCTCTATAGTCAAGTGACGTGTTGCTGCTGGTCGGCCGACGGCGAGTCTCTACTACTAACATTCTCCAGTACTCCAGGTGCTTTTAAATGAGCCGTCCTTGATCTTCTATGATTCTCCACTTCTTTAATCGAGCCATCTCTTCGTTTTCCACACCGCAGCGCTGATAAATTCAATAAATTCAGTTGTTACATCAAAGTAAATTTCAAGAGGTGATTAGAAGCAAAAGTGGGTACATTTATATTGTCTAAATACAATTTGTGATTTAGAAAAATATATTTTTAAATACCATTAGATGCAATTTGAAATACAATTTGTGCGAAATTGCATGTCTTAATTTATTTACCGTTTAGTGCCGTAATTATATCTTCTACTTTCTTGTGACGTTATTGACGTTATATATGACGTTATGACGTATATGACGTTATGACGTTGATTTTCTACTAGCATTTCTGTATGTGTGTGTGTTTGTATGTGTGTGTGTGTGTGTGTGTGCAGGGGTTTATTACACGTCGTTTCGTTCTGCACTGGTGTCGCAGCAGATGTGTTCTATCAGTCTTGTGATCGACACGACTTGTGTACAAATAGACTCCTCTCTCGGCCCGCTATCGTACCCGCCACACACACACACACATACAAACACACACACAAACAAACACACACACACACATTACATTACCTTACATTAAGACATTTATATCGCGCTTTTCACCCGAGGGTCTCAAAAGCGCACAAGCACACACACACACACACACAAACACACACACACACACACACACACACACACAAACACACACACAAACACACACACAAACAAACAATCAACTAAAACAACATGACTATATGATTTGTTGAAATTTATATTTTTAATGATATAAGAGTAATGCATATAAAATCGTGTTAATTAATTTTAGATAGATTAATAATCATAATAATTTGGATTCGCAGTAACGTTCGGTGTATGTTTGTTAGTGTGTGTGTGTGTGTGTAAATTGTGTTTGAAATGCGGCGTGTGTGTGTGTGTGTGGCAGTGTGGGTGGTCTGGTGGGCTGCATGTCGTGGGAGCCACGTGGCAGTCACGTGGCAGTATCGTTTGTTGATTGTTGTGTTGTGCTGCTGCTACGAGCCTCATGTGCCGGCCTATCTCTACCACCACTGCTTACTGCCTGGTCGCCATCACACACACACACACACACACACACACACACACACACACACACACACACACACACACATTACATTACATTAGGACATTTATATCGTGCTTTTCACCCGAAGGTCTCAAAAGCGCTCACACACATATACAAGCACAAGAGTCATACACATACACAATCACGCGCAGACACACACACACACACGCGCACGTACACAAAACAGATAAGCACATATATGCAAAAATACACACTCACACACACACACACACACACACACGGATTAGAAGAGATATAGAGGAATGTAGCTTTCCAATCAGACGCATCAATGATTGTAACAAAATTCCCGCCTTTTTCACAAGCCAAAACACAATAAAAAATGTAAAGTTAGTTATGACAACTGACAACGCATAATCATACTCGTTCTGGTGTTTCTATTTTTGAGAATGTCATATGTATGTGTGTGTGTAGTGGAGTGATTTGCGGTGAGGTGTCGGAGAGAGTGATGGGGCTGCAGTATCAGCGAGAAGGCCTCCCACCCTCTGTGTCGGCCAATCTCACCATAGTGGGTGCTACACACACACACACACACACACACACACACTGATCATTGATCAATATATTAAGGTTTGTTTTTTTTATACGAGGATTGAACTGATTTGTTACGTTTTATTTTTCAGTTATTTTCGCTGTTATTTTCATTCTTGATTCGCTTTATTTGTGGTGTTACGAGTTTCCGTGCTTGAGTGTGTGCATGTGTGTGTGTGTGTGTGCATGTGTGTGTGCGTAGTGTTGGTCTAGTGGTCGTGTACAGCACGTGCCGACACATACAGCCGATGTTGTATGTCTGTCTGCCGTTGTTGATCCTGCCTCGTTGTCGCTGAATTCTGTGCATGACTCGCGACATCTGGGTGTTGCGTGTTCTCTGTGGACACAACGGTCATCCGACGATATTTGAGTGGTCTTTTATTATTATTATTATTATTATTAATTACAGGCAAATCCAGTAGCATGGGAAGAGTGCAAGCACTATTACCACCCTAAGGTGGCCCCATGTACCGGAAGCGCCCAAAAGATTCAGAGAGAAAGAGAGTTCGAAGAGAAAAAAGTCTAGAAAGAGAGTTGGAAAGAAAATAATATATAAATAACAATAAATAATAAACCATCATCCGATAACAATCCATAATGTCACTCCGCCCACGTTCCTCAATAAATAATATAATAATAACAATAAATATGTGATTCATTAAAAAACAGCCATCAATAAATAAGAATAAATATTAATAAATAAGTAATAAATAACAATCAAGAACAATGCATATGATTAAAAAAAGAAACATCCAACAATAAATATAAATATGATTCAATAAGTAACAACAACACAAATAAATATGATTCAATAAACAATAACACCAATAAATATGATTCAATAAACAACAACAACAATAAATATGATTCAATAAACAGCAACAACAATAAATATGATTCAATAAACAACAACAACAATAAATATGACTCAATAAACAGCAACAACAATAAATATGATTCAATAAACAACAACAGCCAACACTGAGTAAAATTATAATTTAATAAATAACAACAACCAATGATAAATAGTAATAAATAGAGAGTAAAATAGGAATAAATATAAATAAATAGAAAATAAATAACAATAAGCATGAATAAATAACAATAAATATGAATAAATATACAATTAATAAGACTCAACAGTCAATTCCGCTCTTTCAGTAGCATTTCATTTACTTTGGCCTTGAATTTGTTCAAATTGTTCTGCGAGAAAGCCTCCTCCTTCAGCGTGTTCCAAGTAGACACAGTGGCCGGAAGAAAGCAACGTTGGAATTGTTTTGTACGACAACGAATTGGAGCCATGCACTGGGAATGCTGTTTGGATGTAAACCGTGTGCTTCTTGCTGCCACGAAATCATCAGGAATTGACTTGCTCATCGGATGATGGTCGTTGTGCTTGATCTTGTACAGCATGCACACGCTGCTGACCTTTCGACGATGGCAAAGATCACCAAGAACCAAGTCACCACAGAGGAACTTGCAAGTTCTAACAACTCTGTTGATGAGATTGAGGTGACAATCCGCAGCAGAAGACCACACGGGGGCGCAGTACTCCAGAATTGGCAAAATGAAACAGCGAAAACAACTTTTTGAGATTGTGCTGCTACCGAACATCCGATATGCCTTTCTTATAATTCCCAGTTTCCGCGATGCCGAACAAACTAGCTTCCGAATGTGACTCTCAAACGTGAGCTTTGAGTCTACATGAACTCCCAATATTTTGAGCTCATCACACACGTTGAGTTGGGCGTCATTTATGAGGATAGCTCCATGTGAAGGTTGAACGGTACGTGACCTAGAAACCAACAAGCATTTAGATTTCGAAGTGTTCAGCATCATATTCCACCTCTCACACCACTTCAGGACGCTGCTGAGATCGTCGTTGACCGTTTGACGCACCTGTGGTCTGTCCGAATGAGATGAAATTACAGCCATCAAGGTGATATCATCAGCATATCCATATACAGGGTTGCGTGTGGTTGTGTACAGGTCAGCGGTGTAAATGTTGAACAAAATAGGACCCAACACACTTCCCTGCGGGACACCGGACGCAATGCTCTGCCAGCCACTGTATGCTCCATCGATGGCAACACGTTGTACGCGATTGGATAGAAATTGATGCAAAACACTTAGCAAACGGCCGCCGACTCCAATCTTTCTCAGTTTTTGCAACAAGCCCTGGTGGCTCACACGGTCAAATGCTGCCGAGAAATCCAACTGCACAATCCAGGCTTCACTGCCTTTGTCTAGCACTTGCTGGAGCTCATGCGTGATAGTAAGCAGAGCGTCAGTCGTGCTGAGTTTTTTGCGGTATGCAAATTGGTTTTCCGACAGCAGATTGTTGCTCTCCAGGTACTTGGACAGTCTGGAAGATATCAAGTGCTCGAATATTTTGGACAGAATCGGCGTAATTGATATTGGCCGGTAGTTTGCAACATCAGCTGAATTGGTTCCTTTTGGTATGGGCGTGATATTCGCAACCCGCCAACATGATGGAAACGAACCAGTCTTCATCAAGCGCCTGAAAAGAGCACTGAGCTTCGGAGCTAGAGTATCTGCCGTGTTCTTGAAAAATAGCGGAAACATATTCAGAGGGTCTGTTCCTCCGTGGGCATCAAGGTCTTTCATGAGATTCGCCACTTCTTTTGATCGGAAGGCAATGCCTTTGATTTTCGGGGCGAGGACAGATGAATCGTCAGACGGAATGGACCCTTGACATTGCTTGGTATTGAAGTAATCCATAAGCAACTCTGCCTTCTCTGTTGGGTTGCTTTTGAGCTCACCGTTCGCTGAAAATAAAGGAGGGACAGACAGGTCATGTCCAAACACTGACAATTTCAACGTTGACCACCATTTGTGGGCGTCATTGGCAGATGTTAGCTTTTCAGCAAGTTTCTTTGAGTGACGTGTTTCCGCTTCTGAATACACATGCTCAGCATGCCGTCTGGCCTCAGTGTAGACATTCCATGAATCGGCTGAGCGTGATTGGAGCCACTTGTGGTAAGCCTCCTGCTTGGATTCACGTGCGCTGCGACATTCGTTGGTGAACCAGGCTTTGTCATCAGAGCGAAAACGTAGTTTTTTAGTAGGCACTCTCCTTGAGATGACATCGGTAATGTATTTGTTCAATGCATCGATGGGGCATTCCTTCTGCTGCAGATTTGAAACTTTAATTGCTTTCAATTCATCATTCACCTTCACCCAGTCAACATTGTTCTTCATGTGCACGAGCCTTGAAATCGTGTAAGGAGAAACCTTCTGTCTCAATGTCAACTTCACGGACAGCGACGAGTGATCTGAACTTCCTATTGGAGCTTCCACGTTTACACTCACGATATCTGAGACGTCTGTCATAACCAAGTCCAAACAGTTTCCCGCTTGATGTGTGGGACCGGACACCATTTGGGAGCAGCCAGAAATGTTGCAGAAATCATATGCTGCTCTACCATGAGCGTCTGTAGGAGATGTCGACAAGAGCCACTCACGGTGATGGGCGTTCATGTCTCCCACAAATACAAATGCTGACTTGGTGTCCTTCTCCTGAATTGTTGACATGGCTGACAAGAGACATTCGTAGATAGAGTCGTTACTGTCTGGATTTCGGTAGGCTCCAAAGATGTAAAAATTCATCAAGGCGGTGTTGACACGCAGCAGCATAACTTCATGACAAGTGCAGTCGTGAGCTGTAATTCTCGTTGCTGAAAAGCCTTTGCGTACGTACACTGCCATGCCACGCCGCCTGTTTTTTGAGTCACGTTTGATTAGCAATGGCTTACTGAAACCTGGCATCAAGAGCTCAGATTGGTCCCGATAATCGGACACAAGCGTTTCGGCACAGATAACGATGTCCTTGGAGCGACTGGCTGCTGTCAAATCTCTGATGTTCTTATACAAGCCCCTGATGTTGGCGAAAAGTATATTTGAAAATCGTTTTTGTGGTCGAGCAGGACCGGGATTCATTTCAACATCGCCACACATCATCAGTAGAAACGACAAATCCACGGTGTGAGAAGGCACACACACAACGCAAAGCAGACATACAAATGAACACATAATGCACGACGCATGCGAACACAAAAACACAACACATAACACATGCATACGAAATTTCACAACAAAAAACAAGCATACAACACACACAATACAAAGCAAACATATACACAAATACACACACAAGAAAAACACTAGAAAACACATGTGAGAACAATTTATTGAGAGCTCATTGTTGAACACATATCGCAAGGCAAAATGTACAATGGGCGACCATAAAGACAGAGTATGAGAGCAACACAGAATTAGTTGGCACCTCAGTGCGAGGAAAGAGCTGGGCGCTGACGGAAAACGGGAAAACCGGCCGTTAGCCGTCGGGGCGGGGCTACAATTTTCAGCCCGCCACATCAACAAAACAGACATGAGGCAGAAAATAATACATATATCCATGAACAGCACTTATATTTATACACAAAGTTAAATTAAATAATATACAAACTGAACTTAAAAGTGACGAAAAAGAATGTGATGAGAGAATTCGGCAGGAAGATTGCAAAGCAACTATGGCTGCGAACCCTGATTCTCAATCACATTCAGAAACAAAATATAAAAATTCAAACATATAACCTGAAATAAAAGAAAGATTAATTGACTTAAAAGTCTTAAACAGTCTTAAAAGTAAATGAATGAGCTCGCAAGAAGAAAATATCCGCCTTTAAAAAGGCAAATATTATCAATGAACAAAACGAGTAATGAAAAATCAAAATAACGCTAAATCAAATATAATAATAAAACAACTGAAATATAACTCAAGGAACACTCAGCGTTAGCAGAAAGCAGGATCTGTCGTCGGTGAGCGTCAGCGAAGCGTAGACAGCCGGGCGCGAACGAGCGACGGAAAACACGTGCACACTCAGCGAGGGTTAGTCAGAGACTTTTGCTAGGGTTGTTTGTGTATGCGTACGTTTTGTGTGTCTGTGTGTAAATAAACGTGTTATACGGGAGGATTCGTGCTCGAAACTGTTTTTTTTATGAAAAATCATTAATATTGGTTGGGTTGAAAAAATTTAGTGGCGCCAAAGGGGAGTGCCTTTAGAAAACATTGTTCGTGAGCGCTCGTGATCGCACGCGGTGGGCACCTCCGTGAAGAAATGACGTCATTATTGCACGGCGCGGCGATGTCGGTCAGATAACTAGGAGGGTGGAGCGCCCCGAGACAGAGGCTGAGAGTTGATACTGGCATGAAGATAGGAAGAGTATGAGAGCCTATGGAAGAGCAGGTGAATGTGGGAGGAAGAAATTCAATTGGTGCAGTGGCGGAGCCAGACGCGCAATGCACAGAGTTAATTATGCACTTCTAAATGAAAATGACATGCTCTCCAAATGATGCAACATTGTCAGCTGCACTAGTAGAACCCTGCTTGGTTTCATTTTCATGCCAATGCCTGCTTGTTACCGCCGCTGTTTTGTGTTGTGTTTCGGCGCGTGGCCGTGAACCACTTGCTTATGCCTCACACACACACACACACACACACACACACACACACACAGGGCTTCAGTTTGCTCGCTCGCGTGTGTATGTGTGCTTGTGTGTGGGTGTGCGAGAAGAGCTTTCACGTGGTCGCAAAAAACCACACGTGCCCAGGCTATTCGCGTTTTTGTGTGTCATTTCCGCTCTAGGTGTGTGCCTGTGTGTGTGTGTGTGTGTGTGTGTGTGTGTGTGTGTGTGTGTGTGTGTTGGCAAGCTTACCCGGTTGTATGGCTTTATGTGGCCGCGGCTTCTGTTGCTACACACACACATACATATGTACACACGAACATACAGGCGAACGTTCACCAACACGCGCGCATACACACAGGCATGAACTGTACCAATGCGGTGTCTTGTAAACACCTGAATGCTTAATACCATAATTAACATTTAACTATGATTTTTATTTAAAAGTCTAAAAATATATATCTCATTTGTGACATTGTAGCTTTTGAAAAAGCGTATATTCTATATTAAAAATAGTGCAAATGTGTTACACGGTGGTCTAACCAATTAAGCTTATTTGTCCCAATAGCATGATTTAATCTGTCAAATCTAATGTAAATAAAAATGCAAATATATTCGTTCACATAGAGGACGGTAATAGGTAAAAGCACGGGAAATCTTGAATTATTATATACAAAAAGTACGCATTTTATATATTGTGAAGCTCTGCATGAAATAATGCGGGTGATTTATGGAAAAATAACATGAACGCAACTGAAACGTCATTTGCTAGACATATTGCATTTTCGGTGAAGCAATCGAGCTGTGAAGTTCAGATTCTTACTGATCGCTCAACTATGCATTCTTCATGCAAATATTTCATGCGCTTCTGGAGCGTAATCGGCTTTCTGCTGATGCTCCAACGTGTCGAGATGTATCGACAACAACACGGCGACCTCATCTACATCAGAGGTCGCAACAAATGTTCGCGCAACCCGTGTGGCCCTGGTTGGAAGTGTCAAACCATCGACTCTCCGCCTGGTTTCACCTGTGGTTGCAACAAATACCCGGGCTACCGTGCCATATCGAAGATCGACCCGAGATGTGTCCTCATCGACGTCTGTCTGGCCGACAAACCATGCAAGAACGGAGGATTATGTCAAGCAACGGAAAACGGATTCAAGTGCCAATGCTCCGGCGCCTGGGCAGGCAGAACATGCCAATTGCCGTACAACCCCTGCAACATCGGTGGCAACAATCCCTGCGGCAGTGGCTGGAAGTGTTCGCGGGACGTGACAAACGTGGCCGGCTACAATTGTAACTGTCACAGAAGACTCGGCTGGGAGGCAAGATCCCTGAAACATCCGCAGTGTGTTCGATCGGATCCTTGTCTCGACAAGAAGCTATGTGCCAACGGCGGTACCTGCGTGTCTCGAGGTCGCAAAAGTTTCAGCTGTGTCTGCCACCCGGCATGGACTGGAACGACATGCAGAAAACCGCGAGATCCGTGCAAAAACTCAAATATTTGCGGATCTGGTTTTCAGTGTGAGCGCGACGAGAACACTGTATCGGGAGTTAACTGTGGCTGCTCCCGGAAACAAGGATGGAAGGCAATATCCGCCTCAAACCCCAAATGTACCATTTCAGATCATTGTTTAGCAGTAAAGCCTTGCAACAATGGTGGTACCTGCTCAAATACCAATGGAAATGGATATCGCTGTTCATGTTCTCCCGCATGGACAGGAAGAACATGTAGCATAAGAAACGACCCGTGCAAATCAAATCCGTGCGAGAAAAGTTGGAAATGTTCGAGAAAGGCCAACAGTTTGCTCGGTTACGCTTGCAACTGTCTCGACCGACCAGGATGGGCGCCGACTTCCGACACAAATCCAATCTGCAAAATGACTGATATATGTGTCGCAAAGCGTCCGTGTCAGAACGGAGGCACCTGCACTGCTATTCAGACAGGAAGCAGCTTGGCTACCACAGACAGTTTCACTTGTCAATGCAAGCCCTCATGGACAGGTGAACGATGCGAGATACCCAGAAATCCCTGTGATGAAGCGTCTCAGTTGTGCGGTGATGGCTGGACGTGTACTCGAGATATTGCAAGCCAGCCGGGATATAGTTGCAACTGCCAAGCGCGGAAGGGATGGAAGACTCGCTCATCAACTGACCCCAACTGTGTAAGAATGGACGGGAAAAGCACAGTGCTTTGTGTAAACGGCGGAACAATCAGTGATGAAGACCCAGCCAAATGTGTTTGTCCGCAAATATGGCAAGGATCAACATGCAGGGAGCCTCGAAATCCCTGCCTTCACGGCGCTGTGTGTGGCGATAAGGGTCAATGTCAGCGTGACGGGGAATCGCCAGTCGGCTTCTCGTGCAACTGCTTCAAGACGCGTGGATATCGTGCTCTCTCGCCCACCCAGCCTCAGTGTGTTCCGGACAACATCTGTGAGCACACATCACCCTGCAAGAACGGTGGCACTTGCGTATCAAGTAGAACGCGCCACAACCTCTTTCAGTGTCACTGCACGCCTGCATGGGGCGGCAAGACGTGCGAGCGGCCAAAGAACCCGTGCAGCAGAAATCAGCAAATGTGTGGCGAGTTTTCTTGTGTGAGACATCCAGAATCGCAGCTAGGCTACTACTGCGAGTGTGCTGATCGTCCCGGATGGAAGGCTCGTTCCCCACAAGACCCCACGTGCATTAAATACGACGCGTGTCTGGCCGACAACCCTTGTCGTAACGGCGGAATCTGCCAGAATGTCATGGGACCATACGGACAATTACGGGCCGAGTGCAAGTGTCCTCCTACATGGACCGGACGGCACTGCGAGCGATACCGCGATCCGTGTTCTCAGCAGCCCGGACTTTGTAACGACGGCTTCAAGTGTAGCCGAGACACATACAGTGCGGTCGGCTACAAATGTGACTGTGAAACACAACCGGGATATCGGGCTGTTTCTCAGCAAGATCCGCGCTGTGTGCTCCACGATGCCTGCCAGGCCCTCACGCCGTGCAATAACGGCGGCACGTGCATGCCGGTCGGACAAGAGCACTATCACTGTCAATGCAACTCCAAATGGACAGGTGCAAGGTGTGAACGTCTTCGGAGACCGTGCACAGATATCAAGCACACTTGTGGAAAGGGATGGCAGTGTCACAAGACCAAGAGCTCACCGCTCGGCTTCAGTTGCGGTTGTGAGCACAAGCCGGGCTGGTCCACAGATCCTGCCACAGGAAAATGTCGCGTCAGTGACGCATGTTTGGCGCTCAGCCCGTGTGAGAACGGAGGTACCTGCTCGTCACTGACTGATGGCCGCTTCTCGTGCAAGTGTGCTGCAGGGTGGTCTGGTACCAAGTGCACTGAGCCGGTGGATGTATGTGCGGTAAATTCAGCCACGTGCGGTGACCATTTCCAGTGCAGTCCTGATCCGAGCAGCATGGCAGGATTCAGCTGTAACTGTGACCGCCAGCTCGGCTGGAAATCAGCCGGTGTCAACGATCCCCGGTGCGTGATTGAGGACGTGTGTCTGGCCAAGTCGCCGTGTCTGAATGGAGGCCAGTGCATGAATCAGGGAGGAACAAACTTCTCGTGCATTTGTCCAGAAGCGGTGCAAGGTCGACTCTGCGAGTTAAAGGATCAGACAGAACACCAAGAACAATCTTTGACGATTCCACTCCAAAGTAGCACCAGAAAACCTGTTTCTGTGTCTCATGATAGTCGAATTATTGCCAAAGATTCGTCTGATCACGAGTGGAGAAATAGTATTGAACGAGAGCTGCACGACAGGAGAAAACTACTCAAATTGCACCAAGAACACAAAAGAGCTGTGATCCATTACCTTATGATCACCGGAATACTCCTCTTTATTGTCGTTCTACTATGTTTCTGCATGTGCTGTGTGGTAAAAATAAAGACGAGGAAACGCAAACTCAACCAGCTCAACAACCTAGCAGCACTTGAAGACGCCCTGGAGTGTGAACAACTGTTGCGCAACCGTCCTGGACGGAATCAACGCGACGCACCGGTCAATAACGGCACCAGTATCACCACTGTGGAGACGATTAATGAAGCCGATACGGTGCAGACACGCAACAATCCGGAGAAGTCTCGTGCAAGTGTGAAGTCCACTAGCCGCGGTTATGAACGCCAAGAAACTATATCAAGAAGTGGGTCAATCAATGGGCACGCAAACAGCAAAAGAAGCACTCGAGAAAGACCAAGCAGAAACTCGAGTGAAGTTTCAATCGAAGGATCAGGCAGCAATACATCCTCGGTTTATCTTTCCTCCAATGACTCACTTCACACGCGCCTGTATGGAAGCAGAGAGTCTATTAGACGCCAAGAAGAACATGAAATCGGCCAAGCACAGCAACCTGTTTGCGAAAAGTCGTATACCCTAGAAAAATCTTGCAGTATGGGACGTGAAACAAAAAAGAGTGACAAGATTGGAAAACAGAACCCTGAAATTGTTGATACCTCGCAGAATTACCACAGCGGTAGTTCATTGCATAATGCTGACAGTACTTCAATCATTTCACGTCATAGCTCAAACTCTTATCAAATTATTCCAAGTGGTTCAGACAACGGCCGACCGGATAGAAGATAATGACGGCTCCACCGGCTCAAGTGCTCAAGAGCCGGTGGAGCACTGTGATTTGTGTTCGTGGTAATTTAGTTTGGTTTTGAGCTGTATCCTGTAGCATTGTGTATTGAACTACCGTTGTTTGTTGTTTTGCCTGGTATCTTCAGTCTCATGTTCTGATATTGAAACTCGGACCTCAAGTGCGTTACATCTCCTATATGACACAAGCTAGGAAATCATGCAACCATAAAATCGTCAACTCTTAGGAGCTTTCGGTACAAGGAAGACGGACAGTCCACAAGTCAAGACCAGACAGTTAGATTCGGAGCAGCCATAGTAAACCAAGAGTGCTTTGGAACCTGCTCATGTCCTTGACCACAGCTCACCTGAACACAATCCTCCAGTGACAAGCGAACGGTGAATACGACATATTGCAGTCAGGAACCAAGTGAAACAATACGACATATTGCAGTCAGGAACCAGGTGAAACAACACGACATATTGCAATCAGGAACCAAGTGAAACTATACGACATATTGTAATCAGGAACCAAGTGAAACAACACGACATATTGCAATCAGGAACCAAGTGAAACAACACGACATATTGCAATCAGGAACCAAGTGAAACAACACGACATATTGCAATCAGGAACCAAGTGAAACAACACGACATATTGCAATCAGGAACCAAGTGAAACAACACGACATATTGCAATCAGGAACCAAGTGAAACAACACGACATATTGCAATCAGGAACCAAGTGAAACAACACGACATATTGCAATCAGGAACCAAGTGAAACAACACGACATATTGCAATCAGGAACCAAGTGAAACAACACGACATATTGCAATCAGGAACCAAGTGAAACAACACGACATATTGCAATCAGGAACCAAGTAAAACAACACGACATATTGCAATCAGGAACCAAGTGAAACAACACGACATATTGCAGTCAGGAACCAAGTGAAACAACACGACATATTGCAATCAGGAACCAAGTGAAACAACACGACATATTGCAATCAGGAACCAAGTGAAACAACACGACATATTGCAATCAGGAACCAAGTGAAACACCACGACATATTGCAATCAGGAACCAAGTGAAACAACACGACATATTGCAATTAGGAACCAAGTAAAACAACACGACATATTGCAATCAGGAACCAAGTGAAACAACACGACATATTGCAGTCAGGAACCAAGTGAAATAATACGACATATTGCAATCAGGAACCAAGTGAAACAACACGACATATTGCAATCAGGAACCAAGTGAAACAACACGACATATTGCAGTCAGGAACCAAGTGAAACACCACAACATATTGCAATCAGGAACCAAGTGAAACAACACGACATATTGCAATCAGGAACCAAGTGAAACAACACGACATATTGCAATCAGGAACCAAGTAAAACAACACGACATATTGTAATCAGGAACCAAATGAAACAACACGACATATTGCAATCAGGAACCAAGTGAAACAACACGACATATTGCAATCAGGAACCAAGTGAAACACCACGACATATTGCAGTCAGGAACCAAGTGAAACACCACAACATATTGCAATCAGGAACCAAGTGAAAGAACACGACGTATTGCAATCAGGAACCAAGTGAAACAACACGACATATTGCAATCAGGAACCAAGTGAAATAACACGACATATTGCAGTCAGGAACCAAGTGAAAGAACACGACGTATTGCAATCAGGAACCAAGTGAAAGAACACGACGTATTACAATCAGGAACCAAGTGAAACAACACGACATATTGCAATCAGGAACCAAGTGAAAGAACACGACGTATTGCAATCAGGAACCAAGTGAAACAACACGACATATTGCAATCAGGAACCAAGTGAAACAACACGACATATTGCAATCAGGAACCAAGTGAAACAACACGACGTATTGCAATCAGGAACCAAGTGAAACAACACGACATATTGCAATCAGGAACCAAGTGAAACAACACGACATATTGCAGTCAGGAACCAAGTGAAACACCACAACATATTGCAATCAGGAACCAAGTGAAACAACACGACATATTGCAATCAGGAACCAAGTGAAACAACACGACATATTGCAATCAGGAACCAAGTAAAACAACACGACATATTGTAATCAGGAACCAAATGAAACAACACGACATATTGCAATCAGGAACCAAGTGAAACAACACGACATATTGCAATCAGGAACCAAGTGAAACACCACGACATATTGCAGTCAGGAACCAAGTGAAACACCACAACATATTGCAATCAGGAACCAAGTGAAAGAACACGACGTATTGCAATCAGGAACCAAGTGAAACAACACGACATATTGCAATCAGGAACCAAGTGAAATAACACGACATATTGCAGTCAGGAACCAAGTGAAAGAACACGACGTATTGCAATCAGGAACCAAGTGAAAGAACACGACGTATTACAATCAGGAACCAAGTGAAACAACACGACATATTGCAATCAGGAACCAAGTGAAAGAACACGACGTATTGCAATCAGGAACCAAGTGAAACAACACGACATATTGCAATCAGGAACCAAGTGAAATAACACGACATATTGCAGTCAGGAACCAAGTGAAAGAACACGACGTATTGCAATCAGGAACCAAGTGAAACAACACGACATATTGCAGTCAGGAACCAAGTGAAACAACACGACATATTGCAATCAGGAACCAAGTGAAACAACACGACATATTGCAATCAGGAACCAAGTGAAACAACACGACATATTGCAATCAGGAACCAAGTGAAACAACATCCAGTTGCCATCGAGATCGCCGATATGACGAAATCAGGGTTTGGAACTGCTTGGAACCTGCTCATGTCCTTGACCACAGCTCACCTGAACACAATCCTCTAGTGACAAGCGAACGGTGAATACGACATATTGCAATCAGGAACCAAGTGAAACAATACGACATATTGCAGTCAGGAACCAAGTGAAACAATACGACATATTGCAATCAGGAACCAAGTGAAACAACACGACATATTGCAGTCAGGAACCAAGTAAAACAACACGACATATTGCAATCAGGAACCAAGTGAAACAACACGACATATTGCAATCAGGAACCAAGTGAAACAATACGACATATTGCAATCAGGAACCAAGTGGAACAACACGACATATTGCAATCAAGAACCAAGTGAAACAACATCTAGTTGCCATCGAGATCGCCGACATCGCCGATCGCCGACGAAGTCAGGGGTTTCATCAGAATTGCCTCGTGGCATTGTTCGCGAAGACACTCATTGCGTCGTGCCCACGGCTAATGTGCCTAGTACTCAACTGTGTCGGCATATCCCATCACATTGTTTGTCACTGATTGGAGGAATATAGCTTGTCTTGGCATTCGGTTTGTTTTTTTTTATCGTTCAATGGGATGCGGAATAATTAATATTGTTACATGTGAAAATCAAGTATAATAGCGGATAGTATAGCGTCTTGTCTGCGTATTAAAACCAGATAGCGGGGAAATTGGCGAGACAAGTCCCAAATCATAGATCAGACCTTTAGCAGCGACGATTCAAAGATAAAAATTTAACTGTCAACATACAACGAAACTGATACATTAACCAAGAGATATCTTGTAATTTATTGTGCTTATGGTTTTTTCTGTAATTTTAAAGAGCCTCTTAAAATTTGATCTGCATTTGTATAAGCACTGGAACACACCACATGCCGTAGATGAAAATCGTGTCTGATTCGAATCAAGCTTGCTCGAGGACCCGCACATACACGCACCTCAACGCTCAAACACTGAATGCTCACACTGTCATTGCCACATAGCCCCGGGCTAATTTACTGGCCGGCACGCGCCTTTGACTGTTGCACCGCCGTCTAGATGGCGCCACACCCAACACTTGCTGGTTCATGTGGGTGCTCCGTTTTTCTGCTGCCTAACACTCTTTTTCTATCATTCCCTTCTCTCCTTCGCTTATCTGCATGCTACGTGTGTGTGTGTGTGTGTGTGTGTGTGTGTGTCAGTTTGCTTGTGGCATTAGTGCAGGGCGCGGAGGGTCGTGCTGCTGTGAGCGTTTGTGTGAGTGAATTGGTCCAGTGTTATGGGACGTAGTGTTGCAGTGTGTGTATGTGTATATATATATATATATGTGTGTGTGTGTGTGTGTGTGTCTGTGTGTGTGTGTGTGTGTGTGTGTGTGTGTGTGTGTGTGTGTGTGTGTGCATGCGTTGCTGCTGTCGGATTCACACAGTGAGATGAACTTCAACTACTGTGAACTGTCATAGGTGGGTCATTCACTCGACATTCCTGTAACATTCACGCACAGCCAGGACTGGCATTAAACTATTGGAGGTCCTAGTCGAAGTGAATTTCGCGTCCTCAGATGAAATGAATAATTAAGATACAAATACCGAAAAATATGATAAAGCAATATATTAAAGCTATTTGTAATATATCTAGATTAAGTAAAAGCTGAAATCGATATAATAATATAAATGCAAATGCCATAAGCATTCTACTAACTGTTCGTAGTTTGATGGTAGCAAAGTCTCGAATACCTGGTGAGCAATTTAGAGATTCTACGATACCTCTTTTGATAGATATTGCCAGACTGTTTAGGCGCGCTTTCTGTCATTCTCGTTCTCAAATAATTTCATATTACATTCAAATTGGAAACTTCCCAATACAATAGTATATATGTACAATACAATAGTATATATATGTGTGTGTATGTGTGCGTATGTGTGGGTATATGTGTGTGTATGTGTGTATGTGTATGTGTGTGTGTGTGTGCGTATGTGTATGTGTATGTGTGTGTGTGTGTGCATATACAGTATCCGGCAAAAGTTTGGACGCGTGAGTGTTGATAACACACATTAGCATGTGAATTGGTGATAAATTGGAAGACCCTCGCTTTCAACATCACCTGCTAACTATTGATATTTCTGCATGACTGACACTAGCCAATGTTGACTTCTACCAGGACTTTAAATTCGTCAATTAAAAATGGTCTTTTTCTGTTGTGTTTGGCGTGTAAAATTTTGGTGTCTACTATACGCTGTAATGTACACCGTACTATACAGTGAACACTAGCCGCATACTTTATCAAAAATACTTCATCTGATAAATTCAAGTATCCTAGTACGAGTGACATGTAAATGTATTATATCAACACTCATGCGTTCAAACTTCTACTATGTGTGTGTGTGTGTGTACTTCTACTATTAACGTCTACTATGTGTGTGTGTGTGTGTGTGTGTGTGTGTGTGTGTGTGTGTGTGTGTGTGCGTATTTGTGTGTGTTTGTGTATGTGTGTGTGTGTGTGTGTGTTTATGTGTGTGCAACTATGGTGTACACACTGTGTGCAGCAGTGAAGTGAAACTACACATCCCTGTATTCAGAGCCGTTGCGAGGACTTATGGGCCCCCCCGAAGGCAACACTTGGGGCCCCATTATGAATATAGCGAACATTGCTGCACAATCTTAACACAGAGGAAGTGAACAAGGTCAAATCAGACCTGGATAATATCCACGCTGTCGGGCTAACAGCGGATGTTTGGACATCGCGAACAACCAAAGGGTTTCTAACGGTTACTGCTCACTTCATCACAGCTGATTGGGCATTGAAGTCTGTGGTGCTGGAGACAAGTAGAATGAGCGATGCGCATACTGCAGAAAAAATATCTGAACAGATGAGGAGAATATGCACATAGTGGAATATCATGAATTTTGTATTAATTAAATGTTAATGTTAAATAAGGTATCACTATATTGATATTAACGTCAACTGATGTTTGCACAGTTTAGTGTTTGGGAATCGATTTTCGTCTAGCTGGATAACGTTTTTGTAATGCTTATATCATAGGTTTCACTTAATTCACTTGCGGTACGGTTATATCATTGCAGTGAGATTCGTTTCAGTATGTGTGGGCTTAAGCGTCTTGTATTTGCTGGCTTGGAATTATACCTAGTGTTCGCAAGGTGCTGACGAGGATTGTGGATATCACGTGGCGGATATCGGGGAGGGGTTTGTTCAGTACAGGAGGTTGTCAGGTTGCACTTATAACATTTCCAATCGTCAATGGTTCGAGTGCGAAAAAAATCAGGGTTAGGTCATTGATTGACTTAAAATTGCCCGTGCTCATAGGTAGTATCACACTAAAAGACGTTACATGCTCACCACAATACCACCCGGATAGATAAAAACAGGCAGCCGAAGGTTTTATTATATATATTTGTAGTGCAGATATCGAAAATTGTCAAAAATATATCCCTGTCATTGTTTATGTAGCCGGTTATTGCTCGTATTGTTTAAAAAACAACACTGTGATTCGTGTAAAAGTATTTAACTAACAAAAATGAAACATTGTCAGCCGAACACTTTTCATATGTTAAAGGAATTGATAGAGGACTTTTACTGCATCCTAGCGATATCGTTGTAAATATTGTCATGTTGTCTTATTTAACTGTAAAAAATGTTTTGAGTTCAGAGAGTTTTCGCCTGTAGGTATGCAAAGGGAAATTGCTCTGTTTCACGTTTTGCAACAGCTCTATGACCACGGAATCATGTTTAGTACTTCGCATTGCTTTAACAACCATAACCTAGATTCAGTTGTAGAAAAAATTGTGTGGGCGAGTGTGAATGTACATTCATTGGTCAAGTTCAAGTTCATTCACCCGTTGTGATCCACCCGTTGAAACTAACGCCATCTACCGTTGGAGTTTTCATTATTCGACAATATGCACATAGTGGAATAGCATGAACAAGGTGTGCTCCGTTGTAAGGGACAACGCGGCAAACATGGCCTCTGCCGTGAATGCACTGAAAGTGCGGCACACACCGTGATTTGTGCACACAATAAACTTAGCTGTGCGGCATGCACTAATAAATTCAAAAGAAATAACATTGCTACAAAACAAGGTGGAGAAAATTGTTGCATATTTTCACCACAATGTGAAGGCGTCCGATAGACTAAGCGCCGTACAACAACACGGCCTTCCAGTAAGGAAGCTTATCCAAGATGTGGAAACACGATAGAATTCAACATATCACATGCTAACGCGTTTTCTCCAACAAACAGAACTCATCACCGCAACCCTATGTCTGTTAGGAAAATCAGAGATATGTCTGAACAAAGGAGAATAAGACACTCTTGCAAAGGCCGTAACTGTTCTCGAGTCATTTGAGGACACGACAAGAAAAATGTCAACAGAAAGGCTCACATGCATATCAAATATATTAAACGTAGTGAGAGGGTTGCAAGATTACATGAACACCGATACAGAAACACAAATTCTGTACAAAACGTTTGGCCTCGGAAAACAGCTACGAGAGAAAATGTCATTAAGATTTCTGACATTAGAAACAAGCTTCATGGTGAGTGCTGCCAGCATACTGGATCCCCGTTTAAAAAACATCGTTTGCCGACCCATCATATGCAAAGAGGACAGAGGGGAGAATTATTTGCAATCTTAGATACACTGAAGAAGCAGTACCACAACACAATTCCAGACCGTTCATCTGCAGCATCCGCCACTGCAGGCCGAAAAAATCAATATGGACAAAATTGTATGGCAAAGTGCAAATTGCAAATCAAGCGTCTAGAATAGACCATTATCCGCCTCTCACATAGAGATGAGAAGATATATCGAGGAGCCACCCATCTCTAGAGAAGAAGACAATCAACAGTTTTGGAAAAACAATCAGCAGTTTTTCCATCATTAAAAAATGAAGCAAACAAGTTTCTGTGCTCGCCTGCATCCTCGGTTCCTGAAAGGCTTTTTTCCAATGCAGGCGAACTTGTGTCGCAAAAACGTAGTTGTTTGAACAACAAACATGTAAACATGGTTTTGTTTTTAAACAAAAAGCATGGACTGGCCGTTATATAAGTGTTTTTATCGATGTTTTGCTGCTCATTCTTTTGTATTTTTATATGTTTTTGATAGCTACTTTTATGTTAATTGTTTTGCATTTTGATGTTTTATGATAGATATTTTGAGGTCGATTGTTTTGCATTTTGGTATGTTTTGATATGTGTATTGTGTATGTTATTGTTGTTTTGCATTTCGATGTTATTTTATATGTGTACGAGGTACGTTCAATAAGTAATGAGAAAATGTCAGGAGAGACATTAAATATGGTATGATCAAAATACTTTTTCATGGAGAAGTACACATGCATATATTCTACAAAATTACTAACTGGCAACTTTCTATGTTAGCAGGTTTGAGCGTCGTGGTGATTGAGGTGGAACCAGTTTGATCCGGTTTGCCGATCTCCGAGCACGTGTCACGATGCAAGGAAATATGGAGCAACGTTACGCCATCAAATTTTGTGTTAAACTTAACAAAACAAAACAAGAAGCTTATGGATTGTTTAAAGAAGCCTATGGGGATGAAAGGATGAGCCAAGCAAGTTTCTACCGGTGGTTTAACAGATTTTCTGAGGGAAATGAACACGTTGAAGATGAACCCAGAAGTGGAGCACCAAAAATTGCACGCAAGGAGGAAAACATTGAGGAAGTGCAAAGGTTAGTGATGCAAGACCGTCGAATATCTGTGAGGATGATATCTGAAGCTGTTGGCATTAGTACTGGCACAGTAGAGACAGTTCTGACCGAAGATCTGAAGCTTCACAAAGTCTGTGCCAAGTTTGTGCCAAAGATTCTGTCCGACGATCAGAAGCAGTTTCGTGTGGAATGTTGCACTGACATTCTCCAGATGATAAAGGCCGATCCAGCTTTCCTGAATAAGGTAGTGACTTGTGATGAGAGTTGGGTGTTCACCTATGACCCTGAGAGCAAACGACAGAGTGCTCAGTGGAAGCACGCAAACTCTCCCAGGTCCAAAAAGGCAAAGATGAGCAAGTCACAAGAGAAGGTCATGGTCATTCCTTTCTTTGACTTCCAGGGGCTCATTCACATTGAATGGGTTCCTCATGGTCAGTCTGTCAATAAGGAATATTATATTACTGTTCTGAGAAGGTTCAGAGAGAAGATGAGGAATAAGAGGCCTCAGCAGTGGAGGAGTGGTCAGTGCTGGTTCCACCAGGACAATGCCCCATGCCACAAGTCAACCCTGGTGACCACTTGGATGGCCGACAGGGGAATGAAAGTGATACAACACCCACCCTACAGCCCTGACCTAGCTCCTTGCGACTTTTTCATGTTCCCACGTATGAAAGACAGCCTCAGGTGAACAAGATTTCAGTCAACAGAGGAGCTGAAAGAGGCATCGGAAAGTTGCCTGAAGGGACTACAGAAGAAGGACTTTGAGGGGGTCTTCAAGGAATGGCAGAGACGCATGAAAAAGTGTGTAGATGTGGGAGGCAATTATTTTGAAGGAGACAAAGTTTTGTAAGCTTGTGAAAATAAATAGTATTTTTGTTGACATTTTCTCATTACTTATTGAACGTACCTCATATTGTGTTTGCTTCAACACGCTCAGAGTTGAGACCGTAAGCTCAACAACGAGACAACGAGAGTCTGCCGTCCACATTGCCAACAACAGTGGATCGACAAGTTACAACGGCACCTGCAAGATACCAAAACCCGGCTAAACAACGAGACACCTACGAGATAGAAGGCGTCCTCATCCTGGCCAAGCACTACGAGAGCCTATCGGCTACCGACAAACACCGGTGCAAGCGAAGTAGCGATCATCATAGAAGCGAAGTATCATAGCGACATACTCTTAGGGGTAACTGTAACATAGCCTAACATTCTAATAATCGTTTTTACTTTGGTTTTACTGTAGTTTTCCGTAATGTTTTCGGTGATAGTGTTTTGAATATAGTATGCATACTATTTTACCAGTCTTTCCATAAATCCATTAGAAGTAATTTGTTCGTCTTACTCTGAGGATATTGAGAGAAATGACGGCTCCGCTGAAAGTCCGCACTGCATGTCCGAAAAACTCAAGCAACTGCTCGGCAAGCCCAACTATTTGATATCATTGGACGAGTGACATTTGTACTCTGTATTTGTCCTCATTTGTCCTCTTGTCACACTGCCATTTTCCGTTTTAACACACATATTTTTCAATTTAACACCACTTAATCTGCTCGCTGCACCATACACACTGCTGAAAATCAACATTGTTTATGTGATATAGACTTATACCCTTTACACATGATAGGAAAAATAAAAAGTAGTTCTGTTTGGAACCTGATGGAGAAAATTAGTACTGATAAAGTTGTGTGTCTCGTCTGTAAGAAGTATTTAAAGTACTGTAGCAGTACGAGTTTGAGCAAGCATCTCCGAAGCAGGCATCCAATCCAATATGCGGAAGAACACAGTAAAGCTATTGAGGAGCAAGCAAATGCACAGAAAAAAACTCTACAACAGCCTACGTTGATCAGCATAATCAACAAGAGGAAATAACACAGGGCGGATTAACCGAAAAAAACAGCTTGATAAGCTCCTAATACAGATGATCGTCCAAGACCTTCAGTCCTTCTCTGTGGTCCATGACAAAGGTTTTAGGCGTTTTGTCGCGGCTCTATATTGCCAGAATGAGCTCCATAGCCGCCTAGAACTGACGCGTACATTGCTGCCCAATCTTTACACAGAGGAAGTGAATAAGGTCAAATCAGACCTGGATAACATCCACGCTGTCGGGCTAACAGCGGATATTTGGACATCGCGAACAACCAAAGGGTTTCTAACGGTTACTGCTCACTTCATCACATCTGATTGGGCATTGAAGTCTGTGGTGCTGGACACAAGTAGAATGAGCGATGCGCATACTGCAGAAAAAATATCTGAACAGATGAAGAGAATATGCACATAGTGGAATATCATGAACAAGGTGTGCTCCGTTGTAACGGACAACGCGGCAAACATGTGTGAGGTATTTTAAAAACATCCTGGCGGTTTTGCGATGTGACGCGGAATTGACGTTTGCGAAGCTAGGGGCGTGTTAATATTTACTTTGTGCCTATTGCGTTACAGCTCGAGCGGTAGTTGGCGAACGGGTGGGTCGCTAATTATGTATACATAATATGGGCGGTCAAGCATGTATATTGTATCTCACGTTATCTCACGTTATCTCACGTTATTGTGTCTCGCGCATGTATATTGTATCTCTTGTGGTTTTTCATGTTTATGGGATCGTCCAGCGCCCTACTTGTGTATTCCTATTATGCGCCCTACTTGTATATTCCTTTTGCTGTTTTACAGGCTATTGTTTCGGTCAATATTTTGGTTTTCTCGATGCAGATTGCAATAAAGGCCTGACACATGGTCTCTGCCGTGAATTACTGAAAGTGCGGCACATACCGTGCTTTGTGCACACAATAAACTTAGCTGTGTGGCATGCACCAATAAATTCAAAAGAAATAACATTGCTACAAAACAAGGTGGAGAAAATTGTTGCATATTTTCACCACAATGTGAAGGCGTCCGATAGACTAAGCGCCGTACAACAACACGGCCTTCCAGTAAGGAAGCTTATCCAAGATGTGGAAACACGATGGAATTCAACATATCACATGCTAACGCGTTTTGTCCAATAAACAGAACTCATCACCACAACCCTATGTCTGTTAGGAAAATCAGAGATATGTCTGAAAAAAGTAGAATAAGACACTCTTGCAAAGGCCGTAACTGTTCTCGAGTCATTTGAGGACACGACAAGAGAAATGTCAACAGAAAGGCTCACGTGCATATCAAATATATTAAACGTAGTGAGAGGGTTGCAAGATTACATGAACACCGATACGGAAACGCAAATTATGTACAAAACGTTTGGCCTCGGAAAACAGCTACGAGAGCAAATGTCATTAAGATTTCTGACATTAGAAACAAGCTTCATGGTGAGTGCTGCCAGCATACTGGATCCCCGTTTAAAAAACATCGTTTGCCGACCCATCATATGCAAAGAGGACAGAGGGGAGAATTATTTGCAATCTTAGATACACTGAAGAAGCAGTACCACAACACAATTCCAGACCGTTCATCTGCAGCATCCGCCACTGCAGGCCGAAAAAATCAATATGGGCAAAATTGTATGACAAAGTGCAAATTGCAAATCAAGAGTCTAGTAATAGACCAGTATCCGCCTCTCACATAGAGATGAGAAGATATCTCGAGGAGCCACCCATCTCTAGAGAAGAAGACCCCCTAGAATGGTGGAAAAATAATCAGTAGTTTTTCCATAATTAAAAAGTGAAGCAAAAAAGTTTCTGTGCTCGCCTGCATCCTCGGTTCCTGAAAGGCTTTTTTCCAATGCAGGCGAACTGGTGTCGCAAAAACGTAGTTGTTTGAACAACAAACATGTAAACATGGTTTTGTTTTTAAACAAAAACATGGACTGGCAGTTTTATAAGTTTTTATCGATGTTTTGCTGTTCATTGTTTTGCATTTTGATATGTTTTGATAGCTACTTTTATGTTCATTGTTTTGCATTTTGGTGTTTGTTGTGTATTGTTTTGCATTTTGATGTCGCGTTTGATTGATGATTTCGCGTTTTCTCCAACAAACAACTCATCACCACGACCCTATGACTGTTAGCGTCTATAGCAATTACCGTCCTATCTCACTCCTCAGTCTTCCTTCTAAGCTTATTGAGCGCGCCATTTTACTTCAACTCTCACCTTACATATGCCAATTGCTTGATCCTTGTCAATCCGGTTTCCGTTCCTCTCATTCTACTGAATCAGTCATAATTTCACTTTGCAATGCTGTTTTCTTCCAATCAGTGACAGTTATAGACTCAAGTGACCCAGGTCGCACAAGTACGCAGGACATCTGAAGATCGTTGGGCGACACAGCGAGATCACTCAGGATCTCTTGGCTTTGCCTCTTCCTCATGGCATAGAACGCGTGATAACCGTGGGTGATGCGCACCAAGAGTGGGCGGCCGCGCTGCTTCACCTGCTCCTAGGGTCTCCGGAGGAAACTGTGGTGATACCGGCAGGCCCTGTTGTCGACGAGAACTCCGCCGCCACCGAACCGACATACTGCACTTCTGACATGTGCGCCTTGAACGTCAACCGAACTGAGACCATCAGATGCACTGAACACCAACAGACTCCTATCCCCCACGAGACAGATCTGGTGATGACTCAATAAGGTTGCCCACTAAAGAATCCGATCTAGACTTATCTGCTACATGTAACAAAGAGTCTGTACCCGGGTAGACCTGTGTGGTGCCGGAGGTCCTTAATAACCGAGTCCATGATTGAGATCGGCATTTTCGGTGATGACATTCTTGACGTGAGTCAAGTGATGAAGCCGAAAGTGGGTCAGCACTTGCTAGTATCATCTCATGATCAGCCGTCTGAGACCTCCACAATGGTCTACAACAAAACTCGTGAGCTCTGTATGAACAGCTTAGATCGAGTTGCACAATCGTACCTGTCAGATGGCGGCCTGCTGGAAGACCCCTATTCCGGATTCATAAACCGACTAAAACGAGTGAAGACAATCCTTCGAATTATGATACGGGAGGAGATGGGGACCCAGGCTGCTCATGGGAGCAGCATTGCCCAGCAGGGGTGTAAACGATTGATCCTGGCAAGACTGCATCCTATGAGGAAGCTACTCTCAATGGTGGCCGTATTGGGGTCTGAATTCCTGGAACTCCCACTTGTGAGTGTTCATCTGCACTTGATTCGACGACAGAAGTGGTTTGCTGTGTGTTGGAGGCCATCATGTCGTGGATAAATCGTGTACGCCCCCAAGTACACACCATCTGAAGAGGATAGAACGGACATCGTGGCTGTCTGGGCCCGGGGAAGAGCCAATCGCATCAGGGAGACAAAATCTGTCCGTGACAGACTGGGCTTATATTGTGTTAATTCATGACCTCTATGTTTGTTTATGTGTGTTGCCTGTGTCGCGTTGTGCAAATGTTGTATATTTTAGAAGGTACTTGGTCGATGTGAGCTTGTTTGTATATCACAGTTTTGAGCTCTCGGTTTGTGGTTTTGCTTTTGTATTCTGTAGGGCAAATGTACACAAGAATCTCTATTATAAAATGCCATTTTTGGGGGGAAGCGCACAGACGTTAATGCAAGACACTTATAAGACGCACGGGATTTTCCGATGAGGTTCGGATATGGTTCGATGCTGGCCAACCTATGAAAAGTAGTTTTGTACCATCAAAAGAAAAACTTGGTTGCCCTGAAGAATGCACAACGTGCCATATAGCTCAAGCAAAGCAACAATGCTGGAAAAAGAACTTGATCTGCAAAATCAAATGTGGCATGTCAAAAACTACACATTAACTATACATTAACTATAACTATACATTAAACTACACATATACACGTACATTGGAGAAACGGCCCGACCGATCAAAACCAGATTTATAGAACACAGGAACCCGAAGCATAAAATTGCAGTATTACAACATTTCAGAGAAAAACATCAAACGAACCCTGAAATGATCAAATGGTCGATCATCCATGAAGGTCTGAGATATCATATTCAGCTAAAGTACATAGAAGCCGCATATATACAAGGAATGGAGCCCAAAACATTGATGAACGGCTACAAAGTAGGGGATCTCAACTGCAAGTTTTGAAAGATACAACATAATATGTATCAGATCGCCTCTCCGGCGATGCACGGCTCAACGCTCAAGCTGAATAATGTGTTGAGTTGTGCCAAGCAGGTGTTCGTTGGTCAGGGAAGTGACGATAAACCTTCCCACCTTTCGGGTGCTGCGCACGCCTATGCTGTCTCCAATGTAAAAAATGACTTGTTTTGAATGTGATGAAAATGGACATATAGCAAGACATTGCAGAACCAGGACATTTCGAAACCTAGGTGTCTCATGCTTTGCAAGTGGTCGACGTGAACACATGACAAAATGATGCACCCATTCGGGAAATGCCAGAGGGGATCGGCCGGATCAGCTTCAGCGGTAATGTAATTCGGCCCCCGCAATGTACCAACACGGACCAGTAGTCAACGTATACATCGATGGGAAATCTCGCGTTGCCTCAATCGACACTGACAGTTCAGATTAACTTGTGTCGATGCGTATGCGAACTGACCTAATTTTTTCGACATGCGGATACATATTGGGTACTATACTACTACTACTGCTAGGTTACCGCTGTGAGTGTGCTGATCGCCCCAGATGGAAGGCTCATTCCCTACAGGACACCACGTGCATCAAATACGATGCGGGTCTGACCGACAACTCTCGTCGTAATGACAGAACCTGTCGGCATGTCATGGAACCGTACGGACAATCACGGGCTGAGTGCAAATGTCTTCCTACGTGGACAGGACGACACTGCGAGCAATACCGCGATCCGTGTTCTCAGCAGCCCGGACTTTGTAACGATGGCTTCAGGTGTAGCCGAGACACATACAGTGTCGTCGGCTACAAGTGTGACTGAACAACACAACCGGGATATCGTGCTGTCTCGCAAGACCCGCGCTGTGTGCTCCACGACGCCTGCCTGGCCCTCACGCCATGCAACAACGGCGACACGTGCATGCCGGTCGGACAGACGCACTATCACTGTCAATGCAACTTAAAGTGGACGGGTGCAAAGTGTGAACGTCCTCGGAGACCGTGCACAGACATCAAGCACACTTGTGGAAAGGGATGGCAGTGTCACAAGACCAGGAGCTCACCGCTCGGCTTAAGTTGGGTTGTGAGCACAAGCCGGGCTGGTCCACAGATCCTGCCACAGGAAAATGTCGCGTCAGTGACGCATGTTTGGCGCTCAGTCCGTGTGAGAACAAAGGCACTTGCTCGTCACTGACTGATGGCCGTTTCTCGTGCAAGTGTGCTGCAGGGTGGTCTGGTACCAAGTGCACTGAGCCGGTGGATGTATGTGCGGTGAACACTTTCAGTGAAGTTCCGATCCGAGTAGCAGGCATGATTCAGATGTGACCGTCAGCTGGGCATGATCTGCACATGATCGACGGCGTGTCTGGCCTAGTCTCCCTAACTGAATCTAAGCCAGTACATAACACACAGAACAGTCAGAACATCATGAATAATCTGACGATTACCGTGTCTTATGATAGTCAAATTAGTGCCAAATATTCGTTTCCTCACGAGCAAAAAAATTTGAAATATTGTTGAACGAATGGTATACGACAGGGAAAACTATTCAAATAGCAAAGGTTGTGATTTTATGATGATGGAAGTATTCATCATATTTGTCGTTCTGTCATGTTTCTGCATGTGCTGTGCGAGAAAGATGAGGAACTGCAACCTCAACCAGCACAACAACCTAGCAGCACTTAACCTAGCAGCGAATAACTCCTGGAGTGTGAACGATTGTTGCGCAACCGTCCTGGACAGATTTAACGCGCCGGTTAATAACGGCACTAATGTAGCCTCCGTGGAGATGGTTAATGAAGCCGATACGGTGCATACACGCAACAATCCGGAAAGTCTCGTGCAAATGTGAAGTCCACTAACCGCAGTAATGAACGCCAAGAAACAATATCAAGAAGTGGGTCAATCAATGGGCACTCAAACAGCACAAGAAGCACTAGATACCATGCAGAAACTCGACTAAAGTTTCAATCGAAGCAACAGGCAGCAGACATCCTCGAAGCAACAGGCAGCAGACAACAGGCAGCAGGATCGAAGCAACAGGCAGCAGACATCCTTGGCCTATCTTCCCTCCAATGGCTTCACTTCAATGCGGGATCGATCTTGGTGACACGCTGCGTGAACTCACCCTGTCCTGAGCTTCCAGGAAGTCAGCTTTCTTGCTGGCTGATGAAAAAGACTTCGGCTTGGTCGATTCCCTGTCTGAAAGAGTCTCTGAATGCTATATGGTGGGCTTGCGTTGTGTGCACATCAGTGGCGTGGGGCCTTGTTGCAACGACCGTCCCTGTGGACTCAGTGATTACCACACCGACACCAAATATGGCATTGGTGTAGTACTGGTGACTCGTAGTCGAGACTTCCTGTCGAAGAGGAGCGTGAGGATACTGGAAGATGTGGCATGTTTGTGCATGTGTTGCAGGTGAGTTTGGAAGAAATATCGCTAAAGTGACAATCCCAATATATTTGTGGTCCGAGGTTCGGAACAAGTAACCATATCGTTCGCAATCCAAAGATTGGCATTATCAACGATTCACTTTCTTCAAAAACCATACACCATTTCTCACATTCGACCTTCACGCCATGACGTCACTCAAAGCTTACTTTACCAAGGTGAATAACTTCAACAGGGAAGAGTTGAGAGCACACATGCGCAGAGACTAATCTGCTCCTGGGCAAAAATGGCCCGACTATCTCGATTACTCGAGCAACGCGTGTAGCGAGTTCAATTCAGTTTGATTGCCTACGTTGTGGTGTGCAACTTTGTGTTTTATTTGTCTCAAATTTCTCGTGATGAAGTGGTCAACTAAGGAAACAACCACTTTTTTGGATATCTTCCTAAAGTATCACGAGTTGTGGGATGCAACAAATAAGAACCACATGGACAAATTCGCTAGAGAACCTACTTCTGCGGAGATGAGATGAACTGATTGGGACAGGAATAGACGCTCCCAGTGTGGAGATGCTAAACAATATATCAAGAGTGTTAACCACATAGAAGTAAACAAGATGAATAAAGCGGCAAAAAGTGGGGCGGGCGCTACGGATACACCCCTAGGCTAGGCTGGTTTCCGGCTGCTAATTCTGTCTGGTCGAACACTTCTGTGCAGGACCGTTCATCGAATTTGGTGAGTGACTTTGCATTTACACTAATACATTTGGAATACACATATTTGACAATGTAATACTTGTTGTAGCAGCCGCACCACGTTCGACGCTGCACAAGACCTTTTGAAATGTTTTAGTTCCAATACGGGAGCATATCGTATTCGTGCAATTTATTTCATATTGTCATGGTCATAGATTGTATTGTATTGTAGTGTAAATTCATTATACCGTTTAGTATCCCACACACAGTACGAGATGCAAAACTGGCGCGTGGTTGAGTCTCGTGGGGTTACGATACGGTCCTCTCCACGCTTGCTTTTGTGTCCGCGATTTTGCCCGTCCGCGCTGGTAATATATTGGTTTTATTGTGCTTTGGGTCTTTGCCAACAGTTTCCTTCGTTGTGCGCCTTTCTGTGTCCGTACGCACTAAACTGGCGACCTCCGACTTAGAACATCTGATTCAAGTCATGCCAAACGAGACTGTTTCGCACGCAACTCTAGTTCCAAAATTCACTTCACAATATATGCAGACGACACAACTTTACTATTAAAAGAAGATAATGCTGCTGATTTACATCATACAATAAACAAAGAACTAAAAAATATATGTAACTGGGCTCAGGCCAATGATCTTATGATAAATTAAAAAAAACGTCTTATATAATATTTCAAAATCGGTCCGTTAAACACGACTTCCCCGGAATCGTATTGGATGGTGTTTACTTGCGACAGAGTCATTCCACCAAATTCTTGGGTGTTATCATTGATGAGAACCTGAACTGGAGTGTTCACATCAGTGAACTTTGTTCAAAACTTGCAAAAGTAACAGGGATTTTATATCGGGTTCGACACAGTTTAACACAAGAAGCTAAAATTAATGTATATTATGCTCTCTTCTACCCTCACTTAATATATTGCGTATCAGTCTGGGCCAGTACTTATAGTTCATTTTTAACTCAAGTTAATGTTGCACAGAGAAAAATTTTGCGCTGCATTTTCCACAGGAAAAAATTCGACTCCACGGAAGATTTATTCAGGAACAAAGATATTCTCAAGTTCTCATCAATCCATAAGTACAGCACAATCCTCCTTATATACAAATTGATTGGACGTAACTCTATTTTTCAAATATATGAACACGCTTGTAACACTAGAAACAATAATTTGAACTTGTCTTTACCGAAGTTTAGGACCACACTGTTTAAAATGAGTGTGGTGAGTTACGGACCGGAATTGTTCAACTGCTTGCCTACTGAAATAAAAGCTCTGCTAAACTGTAGCAACACGCATAGGTTCAAGAAGATGATACGAAAACATTTTCTTGATAACCAATATTAATTATGTTCATGCTAAATACAATTGCTCTCATAGTCGTGTTCGTATATGCTATCTGTATGTCGACATGTTCTTATGTTCTGCTTGATAGCCTTGACCTTTGGTCTCGGTGTTGTGAATTCACACTGTGCGATTGTGTCTTGCGATCTGTGACTATGTCTTTAATTGTTGTTGTTAAGGGATCTATGTCTTGTGTTCCTGATGGTTGTATGTCTTGTTGTTGTATTGTTGTCATGTTGTATTTGTTTATATTATAAGTTCTCAATTTTAATTAGTCTGAAGGATTTTTGCTAGGTTTTTTTTTGCATAGCGTTTTTTTTTCTTTGTCTGTTGAGAAGCCAATAATTGGCTTGACAGACTATGCTATGCTATTGTACTTTACTAATATTGCTTTTATTGTGCTTGTTGTGGCAATACATTACTATTACTATTATTACTATTACTCAACTTGACTACGAGGAAAAATTAGGCCAGTGTCTGGGACAGAGTTCAGATTTCAAGTTGCCTGCGAGTCTGTCACGTGACGGAATATGAACGTGACCCAGTCGCCAGCCTCGGTCACACCTGCATCCTGACACACACACACACACACACAAAACAGACAGTGGGCGGAAAAGATCACAATACAAGTGCATCATGATATTGAACGGGGCGGCGACAGTGCCAATACCTGAATGACATTTGTGTTGAACGGCGGCGAGTAATGTTGCCAGTTGAGCAGTTGGTCCATGCCCGTTGC
Organism: Sacculina carcini; assembly: GCA_916048095.2. Classification (NCBI taxonomy): domain Eukaryota; kingdom Metazoa; phylum Arthropoda; class Thecostraca; family Sacculinidae; genus Sacculina; species Sacculina carcini. The sequence goes on along the minus strand of OU696587.1, from coordinate 4,054,074 downwards.
ACGTGAGCTGATGAACGCAATTCGCAAGCACCCACCCGATTATCGTGAAATTATGTGATTACCATTGCGTGCACGTGAATTTCGGAGTAGAAAATTACGGCGGTTTAATTGAGTCACACGTCATTATGCTCAGTAATAGCTTGTGAACTTTACCGAAGTTAATAATAGGCGAAATAATCAAACCTACTAAAATAAGAAACTTTATTACCAAAAACATGAAACTATAAGAACAGTGCAATAAAAATAACACCCATACTGGCGCTATGGTTGTAGGCGTCCCACAGAATTTCTTCTATCAGTCTAGTTGTCTACTGTTCAACTAGCAATTGCCTTGTCAACACATGTGAATGCTGAATATGTTGCAACTTTATACTGGGATAAGTCTGGTTAATTCAAGTGGGAACAATACACGCTGTTGATGACCAATATAACGAAGATGCTATTTCGAATGAGCGCACCAAGTAGCACACACCTTTAGTGTCATACTCCTCTGGTGAATCTCGAGAACACCATCGCCTTCCCATTTCTTGTGCTTTCTTGTCGACTTCTTGCACCAGAGAACCTCAAAGTACCTTTGCCAACATCAAAACATAAGAACTTAAACATAAACCAGTCGAGAGAAGGCAGATAAAATAGGAAATCATTTGACAAAATGATATGGCCGATCTGATCTGTTAGTGTTATTAGACAATAGAGAAAACAAACTAGAAGGTCACGAGGCTAACCTGGCATCTGTTACATCACCCAAATTAGTGATATCCACCGACTCATCGTCCACACTTCGAGCATCAGATGAACGTGTGTCACACACTTCCGAGTCCACATTTGCACTGGGATCTCGCATCAGATCGAGAATATCTTGCACGGGTCTTTTGGCAGCACATGATTGCGCTTGAATCAGAGATTCGTTGCGAGATTCGCACACACCTACAATACAAAATAAACAAACAAACTGGTTCAGCTGTAACGCACAACCAGTACAACCTCAGACGAATTTTTATAGCGCAAGCTACACGGACATGCGACTTGCGTAATTGTCCAAGCCAATAGATGTGAAGCAGAGTACGTCGGTGTAGTTTATTTCTCTCTCCTGACTATACCATTTGAATTTTTATAAAATCCAGGTGCATTATTTAATGTACAGATCATAAATATATTCTGCTCGTATAATATACATATGTTAAACATATTCTATAGCTTATATATATTTTACCTATATATCTATTTATCCAAATTTAATCTAGTAATATATCAAACATTAACATAAATGATACAAATATTATATTACAGATTCCACCTCATCATGATAAAATTTCCACAATAAAACGAACACAAAAGCACAACACATCACAGGCTCTCAAACTGAGTTGAATTCGCTTCACGCGTTGCTTCAGCGGCATGTGGTGAAAAAACGGAGGATCTAATAGTTGCCTTGCACGAGAATTCTATCATTTTCATCGTGACAGTGCACGTTCATTGCACGGCAACGTAGCGCCCTCTTGAGGCAAGTGGCTGAAATGCAGGCCAATTCACTTGAAAAGTTGAGCATGTTCAACTTCGGTTTTCGGAACAATTGGTGGCCAATCCAACGATTGGCTTGGCCAACAATTGGCCTCGTGTGACCACGGCTTAAATCATTCTTCGCATAACCTTACTCCCTATGCAGCGCTCTGAGCCCGTTCGATACAATCCTTGTTCTGATTTTGTATGTATGTGTAGGGCTTGTACTATACGCGCTGTACAAATCAACGACCACACCAGGCGAACGTATATTACCGAATGAACCAGGGTTTGATAAAAACCGGGTTATTTTTCCAAAAAAAACAAAAACCATGTTTTTTTTTAGAAAAAAACAAAAAAAAACATTGTTTTTTTTGTTTCTTACACTTTGCACACACAAATCAAAAAAAGGATTGTACCACGCTATTCAGTATATAGTTAAACATATTTTAGTACCACTTACCAAGAGTTTTATAAATATTTAAAAAAGATAAAAATAAAATCATAAAAATATACACACAGGATCTTGAATTTCACCTTGTAGCATCTATAGGCAACGGAAGTATTAAACCGCTTCCAATTGCGAAAGCAGTCGATTTTAACACCCACATATGTTTGCAAAGTCCAAACCAAATACCCAGTGGCCTTATTTATGAAAACCTAGTGACTCAAAATCGTTTTGTCCATGGAGGTTAATTCAAATTTGTTTTCAGAGTAAACACAGTTTTTTTAACTCAGAGGTTTCTCAAAATAGTGTTTTTCATAGAAACTCAAATGTTTTGTCGTAAAAATTTAGGATTTCTCATAAATACCAACTACAATATTTCCCTAGCAAAAACCAAAAATGCTAATACAAATTTTTCTCATATCGTGCAAGCCCATAAAATCATGCCAAAAGGTAGTATTTATGAAGATTTAAAACTGTATTAAAACTGAACTCATTTACTAATTCTGAAAATATTTTATCATTCCTATATGAGAAAAATCATTTCTGTCAAAAAAACAATTTTCAAAAAACAATGGTTTTTTTATTGAAAAAAAACACTTGGTTTAAACCAAACAAACCCTGAAATGAACACAACAATAATACGGAATGTCAGATACAGAAAGACAGAGTTCTAGTGTAGAGTGAAAGAGCGTGTGTAGTGTTAATCCGCGGTCCTTGTGCGAGGGGAACATACACAGGCACATACGGACATACACGCGTAACGTCCATGCGCTGTCCGCCGTACATACACCATGACACACAAACACACAGACGCATGCCCCAGGCGCTCAGTAGCGTCACCACTCAAGCTCTACCAGGCTCTGTGCTGACAAGGGCGGCACATAAACAAACAAACATGTATTTGATATAGCGCCAAGTAGAGCAGAGGCGCGTAAAAGAGTAAAACTGGTGGGAACAATATAAAGGAGTATTAGCTCATAGATGGAAAATAAATGAGCCAGCAAAAATAATACACATGATAAAAAAGAGAAAAACAGCAAAAGAAAAATCTTACACAGTAACACACATCACATCATAGATTAACACTGGTAACCAAGAAAAACGAATGTAGAGAGAACAAGATTTAGTGCTGTCGGAATGGAGGAGTTAGAGGTGTGGGCAAAGATAGCAAAAAAATTTGCAGAGCAGAAGAGAATGAAAAGTATGATTTTTGCTTCAGGACATGAGGAGGAAGTTGATTGTAAAGACGGGGAGCAGAAAAATAGAAAGACTTGGCTGACCAGTTTGACTCATGAAGAGCAGGAGAAACAAGAGGTACAGGACGACCACTGGAAGGTCGCTCGTTGCACTGTAGGAGGGTAAGTAAGTAGGAAGGAGGAGAAGGCGAGTGAAGAAGTTTATATACAAGACAGCAAAGCTTATGATGGATCCTCGAAGGGACTGGCAGCCAGCCTAGTTGCCGAATATGTACAGAGGTAGGTGTCCTAGGTGGAAGACGCAAAACGAATCGACAGGAAAGGTTAATGATTGACTGAAGGCATAGAAGAGATTTTTGAGGTAGGTGAAAAAATAGAGAATTGCAATAGTCGAGACGGGAGAAGATATAGGAATTAACAAGAAGCAGTGCAGACGATTCGTCGATGTGTGGGCGTATAGGGTAGAGTTGGCGCAAGATGAATCGACAGGATCGGGTAAGGTTTGAAAGATGCTTGGAGAAGTCAAGTGAAGGATCAAAGACAATGCCCAAACTACGAATATGAGAGGAGAGGGACAAATGAAGACAGTTCGGAGATATCCTAGGAGGGTGAAATAAAATATACTCTGTCTTATCGGGATTCAAGAGGAGATCTCTGGAGGTCGCCCAGGCAGCTATGTTGGATAGAAGTTGGTCAATGAGATAACTGTTAGAAGACGTCCGCATAAATGTGGAAAGATATAGGTAGGTGCGGAGGATCGGACAAAGAGAAGAAACATAAAGATTGAACAAAAGAGGACCGAGAAGAGAGCCTTGAGGAACACCCGAAATAATAGGAGAAGAAGATGAGTATTCAGAGTTACAGCGTACCGAAAACGACCGATCAGCAAGATAGGATGACAATAGAGACAGCGCGGAGGAAGAAAGACCGGCATGCCGTAGATCCTGGCGGAGGATAGAGTGGTTCACAAGGTCAAAAGCGGAAGAAAAGTCAAGCGAAATGAAAAGCACAGAATTACCCACGGAAAAAGAAGCAAGTATATCATTAAGCAGAGAGAGGAGCAGAGTTTCAGTTGAGTGCCCGGAAACGAAACCAGATTGACATGGATCTAGGGCCGAATATATACAAGGACGGAGCTGAGGAAGAATGGCAGCTTCAAGAAGCTTGGAAGGAAGATGAAGCAAAGAAATAGGTCTGAAATTGCTGGGGATGGAGGATTCAAGGGAAGGTTTTTTGAGAATAGGTGAGACAATGGCGTGTTTAGATGCTAGGAAATTACCATGAAGAAAAGAAGTATTTACAAGATGGGTAAGCACAGGAGCAAGCAGAAAGATGGAGTCAGAGAGAACACGAAAGTTGATTGGATCAGAGGGGCACCTGGATTTTTGTAGCTTAGTTAGAAGCTTGATTGTCATTGCAGGTGTGATAGGTGAGAAGGCATCGAGGGAAGTATTTGAGGACGAAAAAGTTAGAGGAAGAGAGGATGAAGGAAGCTTTGATCTGGCCAAGATAAATTTATCGCAGAAAAAAGATGAAAAACATGACGCAGAAATAGAGCAAGGAGCCGATTTGGAAAAACCGGTGATAGATTTCAGTGTGTGCCACCTGGAGTCAGAGGAATTTGAGCGGGATGAAAGCTTATCTTTATAATATACAGATTTTGCAAGATCGAGAGAGGAAAGAAAAGTATTGCGAGAGTCGCAAAAAGACAGCCAGTTGGACTCAGTGCGAAATCGGCGCCAACGTTGTTCATGGGCACGGCACATATGCTTATTGTGATATGCTGATTTGTTTACGATATTGTTTTCGTGTAAGTGTGCATGTGCATATACGTGGATGTGTGTCTGCTTTATATTGTTATGTTATAGTTATATGTTATTACATGTTATATTGTTATGTGTGTGTATGTATATGTATATATATGTATATATATATATATATATATATATATATATATATATATACGAGGCCTGTCTAAAAAGTATCCGACCTTAAGCCAGAATATAAATTTCACACACCTGACAGGATTTGGACCCTAATCCCCTTCAAAGTATGCCCCTTGTGCTTGCACACACTTAGCCCACCGATCCTTTCACTGCTGGAAACAGCTCTGGAAGTCTTCTTTCGGAATGGTGTTCAGCGTCGCTGTCGCGTTCCGCATTATCTCTTCTCTAGTCTCAAAACGGGATCCTTTCAGTGGCGTCTTCAATTTTGGAAATAACCAGAAGTCGCAAGGAGCCATATCTGGAGAGTAGGGAGGATGGCGAACGACTGGAATTCCATGTTTGGTCAAGAAATGTTGGATCAGATGGGATGAGTGTGCAGGGGCGTTGTCGTGATGCAGTTGCCAATTTTTCGCCGTCCACATGTCTGGCCTTTTGCGCCGAACTGCGTTACGGAGACGCCGGATAACATCTTGATAGTACTCCTTTTTCACTGTTTGTCCTTCCGGTGCGTATTCGTGATGCACAATTCCACGGATATCAAAGAAGACAGTCAGCATCACCTTCATTTTGCTTGGCATCTGTCGCGCTTTTTTCGGCTTTGGAGACTCGGGATGCTTCAATTGCGACGACTGTCTTTTTGTTTCTGGGTCGTACCCGTACACCCATGACTCATCTCCAGTTATCACGGTGTTCAGAAACTGAGGATCAGTGTTGGCAGTGTCCAGAAGGTCCTGTGCAGCTTGAAAACGGAGGTCCTTTTGTTCCGGCGACAACAAACTGGGCACAAATTTCGCAGCCACTCTGTGTATGTTCAAATCATCACGCAAAATTGCATGTGCGGAATCTTTACTCACTCCAACCTCTTGGGCAATCTCCCGCACGGTCGAGCGACGATCTGACATCGCCAAATTTCGCACCCTCTCAACAACAGCTGCACTCCGAGCAGTTTGGGGCCTGCCAGAACGCTGGTCACTCTGCTGATGCGCGGCCACTTTTGAATCGGTTGAACCACTCCTTAATTTGTGTTACACCCATTGCATCTTCTCCAAACACCTGCTGAATCTTACGAATTGTTTCGCTTTGGGAATCACCAAGCTTTTGACAAAATTTGATGCAGTATCTTTGCTCAACACGTTCAGTCATCTTGAGAGAATCGGTAATCCGACAGACACGTTGCGTAGCACCTCACTCAGCGACCGACAGGCAGCTACTTACGCGCTGGATGATGGTGAAAAAATTCATGCATGCGCATGAAGGTGTCTTCCTTCACTGTGCGGAGTGGCGCCGCGCTATCGTCTCTATTTCGCACGGGAAAAATTAAGGTCGGATACTTTTTAGACAGGCCTCGTATATATATTTGAAGTTTTCCACATATATGAAGAAAGAAAAGAAAACACAAATGACTGCCACTCTTTGTCGAACGTTTCGGTCTTGAGACCTTCGTCAGTGACTATAAACAGATCAGTCACAGAACAGACTGATATATATATATATATATATATATATATATATATATATATATATATATATATATATCTATATATATATATATATATATATGTATGTATATAGGTATGGGTGCGTGTTCATGTATGTGCGTGTTCGTGGGTGTGTTTCATGTAAGTGGATATTTATGTGTGATATTTATGTGTTTGCCGATGTCTGGATATTTGTCGCGGTGTTTATCTGCTCTCTGCCGACTATTTGCTATTTGTTTCCCGTTATTCGCGCGTGTGTTGGCATGTGCGCTCTACAAAATATATGTTGATGTTGACATTGAAAACAGCAATGACATAACAGTGGATGAACAAATAAACGAAATAAAATTAGGGTATAAAAGCAATTGACAGGTTTCCACAATACTCAATTACAAACAGAATGCACATGACCAAAAATAACGTATACCAAAGCATAAAAACAAAATTTGCAATAAACTGACCTGCAAATCCATCTATAATTGGACGCGGAGAAATGCGGTCATGACGGAAGGTCTTCTCAGCGCTTGAAAATGAAGGGGCAGCCGATCTCCTCATGGCAAATACAGAGTCAGCATTGTCATACGACAGGTATAGGCAACACTTAAACAACACTTACAAGCAGCTACAAACTCCCGCGCGAAAACCTAAATCAAAACACGTGCGAGAGGAAACACTACCAGAAGCTGCTTTTACCAGAAGCTTCAAATATATATGAAAGTAATTATTGATAAGTTTTCGATTGAAGTTGACTCATCCAATTATATTTTGATTGCACAAATCTATAACGACCTGAATATTTGTGCCTGTTATGTGTAAATAATACCAAAGTGACTGTGTAAATACATACTTGTGCGGCTCCTAACGCGGTTTTATTGAATGCTCAAAAATGCCACCAGGTTTGTGCTGACTTTAATTTATTATCTGACTGTAACGAAATTGTTATACGCTAAGCTCTTGTTACGTTAAATGCTGGTATTGTTTCAATATTTATTCCATTCAATTTCAAGGCATGAAGCTTAGGCGTCTGAGCACCAACACAGCATCAAGAAATAGTTACGAACGATCATTCACGTTCTGGTACACGTTAGGCACGTTACACGCATATACTGCGGCGTCTATTTCGTGTATATACAACCCGCATGTATGATTGATTCTCGCAGCGAATTTGCAAAGGCCCGCGTATCAGCTGTCACAGCTGACCGACTCGCACGCGATCGTGTTTGGCGCGCATGTGCACGAGGTCGATGGCAAACTGGTCGAATCTCAAAGCCCTTCAGTGAGTGGCTCAATGGTTGCATCAGGCTCAAAGCTGTTCTCTAGCAATTGTGTGAAATTGTGTGCATATGTATGTCTGTGTGTGTGTGTGTGTGTCAATTGGAATATATTTGAGTATTTGGGTTGGCAGGCTGTGATTGCACTGTGAACGTTAGTTTCATCAGTCAGCCAGTATGTGTATAAATGTGTACGCGTGCTCGTTGCAGTATGGAACGTTCGACATTGTTATTTCGGCCGATGAGGTGAAACGCGGCGCGCGCACTGTCGCACAGGCCAGCGTGTTTCTCCAGTCGCGCCAATCAACGACTATCGCGCTCATTTCTGCTTGGTGAGCGGGCGCCATTTTGTTTCTAGCAGTATGCTTCATCTACACATACACACGTACACGTTCAAATTCACATATAAACGTACAAATACGCATATACACGTGCTTTATGGACTGGCGGCGTTTTATGGTCTAGCAACCCGTTGAACCCTCACTTAGAACTGTGTTAATGTGTTTTTGCCAAACATCAATTTTTAGTGCACAAACCTACTACTTTCACGGGCAAAAATGCATTCACCGCCTAACTATTCATCGGAGTCACGTGTATTTATATATATATATATATATATGTGTGTGTGTGTGTGTATGCAGGCGTTCTGGCTGCTTGGTGTCGACAATGTACAACATGCTGACGGAAAAATATCCCCAACTGCCTGTGTGGATCGACAGATGCGTGCGTGTCATTGTCAAACTGGCGTCAATTCCCCCGCCTTCGCTAGTGGTCAGTTATGAGCTAACACCTCACGCTAGTCTGGTGTCAAAAAGCTCGGCGTGAACGCGTCAAAATACACGTTGTTCACGTTTAGCGGCCACAATCTCGTTGATTTTCCCCTACTGATGCTGTTTATTTATCGCTGATAACTGAAAATTTAGCATTGCATTTCAACACGAAACTTGTGCACAGAACATGGACTACCTGCTAGAATAGCTTGCTGAATTTCCCTGTGCTAATAGTGCGTACTAATACTGATCTGGTTGCATTACTCATCGTGCGTTTTTCACCGTCAAACACTGTCTAATACGTCCACTGTATGTACACCTGACCACACACCTGTTAATCATGATAGTTTCAATTTTGTATAATTCTTTTTTTATATATGCCCGGCCACTGTTATACGTGAGTTCGCGCTATCGTTTGTGTGTGTGTGTGTGTGTGTGTGTGATTGCGTGGGCTTTTTAAATTTGACTGTTTCTACCATTTTTTAATTTTGACTATTCTACCACTTTCATTGTCTTGATGGGCATCAACCTGTAATTGGGATATTGTCCTGTAGGTTGTCTGAATAAAAACAACAAAAAAACACAACAAATACATGCGTGCGTGTATATATGTGTGTGTGTGTCAGCCGAGTTGTCTGCATATGGCTGGCATCAGAGGCGATGCCAGGGGCGGAGTCAGCGACGAAGGCGTGGTGCGCTGTGCTCGCTGGCACCCCAACACCGGCCGCCTGGCACTGCTGCTGCGCAATGACTCGGTGCGCGTGTATCGTGTGACAGGGGCGCGTGCAGGCGGCGCTGCTGTTGAATGTCGCAAACACCGACTACAACGAAATGTGCGCGACCTGGCCTGGAGGTGGCTTTCTCTCACCCTCTCTCTCTCTCTCTCTTCTGTCCTCTTACTCTCGCTCTGTCCTCCAGTTACGCCAGTTGATACACACACACACATATACTGTAGTGGCCTACACAGAACTTAGTTTATCATTCCGACGCTAGATGACGCCTTTTCTGATCATAAATAATTTCGCAAGAAACTCATTCAATTTTATATTATTGAAATGTTTGATATATTTTAGTTTTATTGTATAAATAATCACTATCAAATGTGTAATATTCAGTGGTGTAATGTTTGTGTGGTTGAACCTAATGTGACGGTTTTAAGTTTGTGTTTTACTTAAGTGATTTTTTAGTTAGTTCGTATTTCTCCGTCTTTATGTACGGAGTTCGCTCAGTATTCGGACTTATTTCGCTTATATTTTTAATAACAAGAATTAGGATGCATACTCTCTTTCACATCGGAAAATGCACACACGCACATACAAACACGCACACATTCAGGTATTTACTTGGATAAACAAACGTGGACTCAAACACCGTCCAGTTCTTGTAGTCCTGGTTTTTATAGTCAATCTCTGTTGTGTTTTCTATTCGCTTATTTTGTGCAACTGACAACTGTTTGTTTGAATAATTTATATTGTTATCAACAGTCTTCATTAAGTTTGTGTTTCTTATTTCGGCTTGCAGCTGCTCCAGCATTCGTGTGTGTGTGTGTGTATGCCTGTCTGTTTGTGTGTATGTATGCGCGTGCGTGGGCAAACACACACACAGGCCTTACTGGGCCGGTATAATGGCGCTGGCTTGCGAGTCTTGCATTGTGGTGGCGTGTGTCGACTCGGCGACCGCAGGCGCCACCACTGGAAGCGCCACCAACGGCAGCTTGAATACACCGGCCACTCAGGTGCTGGCTGCAGCCGGACACGCGCCCGTCGTCAGTGTACAGTGGTGCCCTCTAGTGAGCGCTTGCACAAACACACTTACACATACACATAAAACTGATTTTCACGGCGCCGGCATGGAAAGCGACTGATGTTCTTATTAGTATCGATTCGCCATCTTTATGTACGGAGTTAGCTCAGTATTCGGATTTATTTCGCTTATATAATCGCAAGAAATATAGTTCTTATTAAAATCGATGAAGAAGATGAAGCGCATGAGTGTCATAAATGGGATCATTGCAGTCGCCCTGCATCTTGATTTTCAACACAGAGAAATAGAGAGAGAGAGAGAGAGAGAGACAGAGAAGATAATATTGAAGAGATAATAACTTTGAAGAGAAATCTAGCACATTTAACAACAAGTTGCACAAATATTGACTGCTGGTAATATGCACCAGAACTGTTCTCATAATAGAAGTATTTGAAGTGATAGTAATATGCAGATATCTAAAATATCAACAATAACGTTCTCATGTGATTATAATCACCCGATGGTGGCCAAATATCATGCTTCCAAAACGCAATCAATATCTTAGTGCATGACATTCTGTCTATGTATGAATGTGTGTGTGTGTGTGTTTGTGTGTTCAGTTTATTGCCACGTTTTACACAACAATAATTTCATACGAATATACAGGGTATAAAATGGCAGAAATGTGCGTCTATGAGCAAGCTCATAGACGGACATGATTGATGTAGAATATATTCAGACAATGGTTGGCAACGACTACACGGTTACATTAGATAATATAGCATATTTATATAACACGCAACAAATATAAATATATCACTCCATTGTGTACAAATGTACATATTTACATATACATGCATACACACACAAACAAACAAACACGCACACACACGCACAAACATACTCAAACATCCATGCACGTGAGTTTATATATCTTGAATTAAAACCAATTGATGCATACACTCACACATACGCACACAAACATCCACAGTCATACATTCATACCTACACGTGAATTAACATATTTGCATATATATATATATATATATATATATATATCAATTGATGCACACACATACGCACACACAAACATTGTTCAGAATAATTATTGTGTGTGTGTGTGTGTGTGTGTGTGTGTGTGTGTGTGTCAGGGTGACTTGCTGGTGTCGCTGTGTGCACGTGCCACGTGTGCGCTGGTGTGGCACGTGGCCGCCGAGCAGCACGTGGCGTTGACACGTGTCGCGTGCGACGGCCGCAGCTTGGTCAGCTGGAGTCCGTGCGGTGCACGTGTTCTAGCCACGTGTATCGACAGCACGTTCTGGTGCGTGCCACGTGGCGGCATTAAGCTCATGTTTTGTTAAAAAATCAGTCTGCTAAAGTTATCTATTCAAAAGAACAAACTTCATTATAATATGAATTATATCAATGTTAATATAGTACAAATATCTGCAATAGTTTAATGAAAAATGTCAATGATAGAAAAGGACGAATTTTTTCCAATATATTGTATATGTGAAACAAACAGAGCACTTGAAAAACTCTACCGGAGAAAGGTACACATTTTGGGTGGGCTTATTGGGTTGTACTAATAAAACCTAGTCCTTTTCAGGCCTGAAAAGTGACTTGAGCTTAATGGCTGTGACCTGCGATTTCAGCATATATAAATAAGATTATATAATACAAGATATACATGTAACATTAGCCCAATAGGACATGTGGCACTGAATAATGGTCTAGGTTAAATGTGTAAGGATTCAAGAACATTAAACACGCATGAAAACGCACAAAAACGTTTCTATATTTTTCATTAGGTTAGGTTTAGTTAGGTTAGGTTAGGTTTAGTTAGGTTTGGTTAGGACTGAAAGAAATTCGCTAAATCAAATTATCTACATCTAATGTTCTTGATTACTGACACCTATGGCTTCAACCCTAGATGACACAACACCTAGACATGAGAGGCACACAAACACTCGCAGCAGCAGTCACCAACACAGCACATCCACTACATCACCTCACAACACAAGACAACACAGACAGAAACATAAAAACAACACCAAGCACACTTTACCACAGACAAATTTTCACATCACTTCCACCAGCTCCCCCACGCACACCAATCAAGAAACACATACACACAGAGATCGCACGGAAAGCCATACACTCACTACAACACAATACACTCCTACAAAGACACCCACCGGACATACACAAATCAGAAAACACACTCACAAGGGAATACAAAGTGCATCTGGCCAGGTTGAGATGCGGTCATCATCCTGCCCTTCTGTCATATCAGAGAAGGTTGAATGACTCAATCGACGACACCTGTCCAGATTGCAATTCAGCACCACACACCATCACACACATCATGCAACACTGCACAGCACACACACAACTCAGACGCCAACACAAAATTACATCTATCAGAGACCTGTGGAACAACCCGGTCGGTGCCGTGTCTTTCCTCAGGAGCTCGAGGTTGCTCGGCCAGACAACCTGAGGAACAACAACAACAACAACAACAACCCTAGATGATAGGCCATTGGGAGCTATTGGACAATTAGGTTGCGTGAGACAACTGATGACTGTGCCTTTTCACGTTTGTTCTCCCCCATGTGTGTGTGTGTGTGTGTCGTGCTGGTGGTGGCAGCGTGTGGAAGTGTGACGATTGGGCGTGTCATCGTGAACGAATCCCGTCGACCATCTCCTGTGGCGCCCTCTATAGTCAAGTGACGTGTTGCTGCTGGTCGGCGGACGGCGAGTCTCTACTGCTAGCATTCTCCAGTACTCCAGGTGCCTTTAAATGAGCCGTCCTTAATCTTCTATGATTCTCCACTTCTTGAATCGAGCCATCTCTTCCTTTTCCACACCGCAGCGCTGATAAATTCATTAAAATTCAGTTGTTACATCAAAGTAAATGTCAAGAGATAATTAGAAGCAAAAATAGACGAATTTGAATTGATAAAAACACACATAGTTGTCCTGTTCTGTGCGACCTTTAGCTTCCCACTTGTCAACTCTTCCATTTCCCACCAGTGGGGAATTTCCCACAGGTCAAGATCCACTGCTTTATATCGATCACCCCACATGCGGACTTGAAGCGGGGACATTTATATTGTCTAAATGCAATTTGTGATTTAGAATTATTTTTTTTAAATACCATTAGATGCAATTTGAAATACAATTTGTGCGAAATTTCATGTCTTAATTTATTTGCCGTTTAGTGCCGTAATTATATCTTCTACTTTGTTATTGTGAAGTTGATTTTCTACTAGCATTTGTGTGTGTGTGTGTGTGTGTGTGTGTGTTTGTGTGTGTGTGTGTGTTTGTGTGCAGGGGTTTATTACACGTCGTTTCGTTCTGCACTGGTGTCGCAGCAGATGTGTTCTATCAGTCTTGTGATCGACACGACTTGTGTACAAATAGACTCCTCTCTCGGCCCGCTATCGTACCCGCCACACACACACACACATACAAACACACACACATGCACAAACAATCAACTAAAACAACATGACTACATGATTTGTTGAAATTTATATTTTTAATGATATAAGAGTAATGCTTATAAAATCTTGTTAATTATTTTTCATAGATTAATATTCATAATACTTATTTGGATTCGCAGTAACGTTCGGTGTACGCTTGTGTGTGTGTGTGTGTGTGTGTGTGTAAATTGTGTTTGAAATGCGGTGTGTGTGTGGCAGTGTGGGTGGTCTTGTGGGCTGCATGTCGTGGGAGCCACGTGGCAGTCACGTGGCAGTATCGTTTGTTGATTGTTGTGTTGTGCTGCTGTTACGTGCCTCATGTGCCGGCCTATCTCTACCACCACTGCTTACTGCCTGGTTGCCATCACACACACACACACACATTACATTACATTAAGACATTTATATCGTGCTTTTCACCCGAAGGTCTCAAAAGCGCTCACACACATACACAAGCACAAGAGTCATACACATACACAATCACGCGCAGACACACACACACACGCGCACGTACACAAAACAGATAAGCACATATATGCAAAAATACACACTCACACACACACACACACACACACACACACACACACACACACACACACACGGATTAGAAGAGATATAGAGGAATGTAGCTTTCCAATCAGACGCATCAATGATTGTAACAAAATTTCGGCCTTCATCACAAGCCAAAAAACAATAAATATAAATAAGAGCTAGTTATGACAACTGGGAGGCGGTAAAGATGAGCTCATTCCTGCCTGAAATAAACTCGGTGGGAGCGCATAATCATACTCGTTCTGGTGTTTCTATTTTTGAGAATGTCATATGTATGTGTGTGTGTATGTGTGTGTGTAGTGGAGTGATTTGCGGTGAGGTGTCGGAGAGAGTGATGGGGCTGGAGTATCAGCGAGAAGGCCTCCCATCCTCTGTATCGGCCAATCTCACCATAGTGGGTGCTATACACATACACTTACACACACACACACACACTGATCATTGATCAATATATTAAGGTTTTTGTTTTTTTTTAATTTTGTTTTATATGAGGATTTAACTGATTTATTACGCTTTATTTTTCTATTATTTTCGCTGTTGTTTTAATTCTTGATTCGCTTTACTTGTAGCTTTACGGGTTTCCGTGCTTGAGTGTGTACATGTGTATGTATGTGTGTGTGTGTGTGTGTGCATGTGTGTGTGCGTAGTGTTGGTCTAGTGGTCGTGTACAGCACGTACCGACACATACAGCCGATGTTGTATGTCTGTCTGCCGCTGTTGATCCCGCCGCGTTGTCGCTGAATTCTCTGCATGACTCTCGACACCTGGGTGTTGCGTGTTCTCTGTGGACACAACGGTCATCCGACGATATTTGAGTGGTTTTTTGCTAGGGTTGTTTGTGTATGCGTACGTTTTGTGTGTCTGTGTGTAAATAAACGTGTTATACAGGAGGATTTGTGCTCGAAACTTTTTTCTTATGAAAAATAATTAATATTGCTTGAGTTAAAAAATATTCTAGAGGCGCCAAAGGGAAGTGCCTTTAGAAAACATTGCTCGTGAGCGCTCGTGATCGCACGCGGTGGGCCGACGCCGTATCTAGGTGGCGTTGTGTGGAAGGAAGAAATTCAATTGGTGCAGTGGCGGAGCCAGACGCGCAATTAACGGGGTTAATTATCCACTTCTAAATGGAAATAACTTGCTCTCTAAATGATGCGACATTGCCAGCTGCACTAGTAGAACCCTACTTGGTTTCATTTTCATGCCAATGCTATTGTCAGCTTGTTACCGCCGCTGTTTTGTGTTGTGTTTCGGCGCGTGGCCGTGAACCACTTGTTTATGCCTCACACACACACACACAGGGCTTCAGTTTGCTCGCTCGCGTGTGTATGTGTGCTTGTGTGTGGGTGTGCGAGAAGAGCTTTCACGTGGTCGCAAAAAACCACACGTGCCCAGGCTATTCGCGTTTTTGTGTGTCATTTCCGCTCTAGGTGTGTGCCTGTGTGTGTGTGTGTGTGTGTGTGTGTGTGTGTGTGTGTGTGTGTGTGTGTGTGTGTGTGTGTGTGTGTGTGTGTGTGTGTTGGCAAGCTTACCCGGTTGTATGGCTTTATGTGGCCGCGGCTTCTGTTGCTACACACACACACATACATACGTACACACACGTACACACGAACATACAGGCGAACGTTCACCAACACGCGCGCATACACACAGGCATGAACTGTACCAATGCGGTGTCTTGTAAACACCTCGATGCTTAATAGCATAATTAACATTTACCCATGATTCGTTATTTAAAAGGCTAAAAATATATATATATCATTTGTAACATTGTTGCTTTTGAAAAAGCGCATATTCTATATGAAAAATAGTGCAAATGTGTTACACGGTGGGCTAACCAATTAAGCTTATTTGTCCCAATAGCATGATTGAATCTGTCAAATCTAATGTAAATCAAAATGCAAATATATTCGTTCACATAGAGGACGGTAATAGGTAAAAGCACGGGAAATCTTGAATTATTATATACAAAAAGTACGCATTTGATATATTGTGAAGCTCTGCATGAAATAATGCGGGTGTTTTATTGAAAAATAACATAAACGCAACTGAAACGTCATGTACTAGACATATTGCATTTTCGGTTAAGCAATCGAGCTGTGAAGTTCAGATTCTTACTGATCGCTCAACTATGCATTCTTCATGCAAATATTTCATGCGCTTCTGGAGCGTAATCGGCCTTCTGCTGATGCTCCAACGTGTCGAGATGTATCGACAACAACACGGCGACCTCATCTACATCAGAGGTCGCAACAAATGTTCGCGCAACCCGTGTGGCCCTGGTTGGAAGTGTCAAACCATCGACTCTCCGCCTGGTTTCACCTGTGGTTGCAACAAATACCCGGGCTACCGTGCCATATCGAAGATCGACCCGAGATGTGTCCTCATCGACGTCTGTCTGGCCGACAAACCATGCAAGAACGGAGGATTATGTCAAGCAACGGAAAACGGATTCAAGTGCCAATGCTCCGGCGCCTGGGCAGGCAGAACATGCCAATTGCCGTACAACCCCTGCAACATCGGTGGCAACAATCCCTGCGGCAGTGGCTGGAAGTGTTCACGGGACGTGACAAACGTGGCCGGCTACAATTGTAACTGTCACAGAAGACTCGGCTGGGAGGCAAGATCCCTGAAACATCCGCAGTGTGTTCGATCGGATCCTTGTCTCGACAAGAAGCTATGTGCCAACGGCGGTACCTGCGTGTCCCGAGGTCGCAAAAGTTTCAGCTGTGTCTGCCACCCGGCATGGACTGGAACGACATGCAGAAAACCGCGAGATCCGTGCAAAAACTCAAATATTTGCGGATCTGGTTTTCAGTGTGAGCGCGACGAGAACACTGTATCGGGAGTTAACTGTGGCTGCTCACGGAAACAAGGATGGAAGGCAATATCCGCCTCAAACCCCAAATGTACCATTTCAGATCATTGTTTAGCAGTAAAGCCTTGCAACAATGGTGGTACCTGCTCAAATACCAATGGAAATGGATATCGCTGTTCATGTTCTCCCGCATGGACAGGAAGAACATGTAGCATAAGAAACGACCCGTGCAAATCAAATCCGTGCGGGAAAAGTTGGAAATGTTCAAGAAAGGCCAACAGTTTGCTCGGTTACGCTTGCAACTGTTTCGACCGACCAGGATGGGCGCCGACTTCCGACACAAATCCAATCTGCAAAATGACTGATATATGTGTCGCAAAGCGTCCGTGTCAGAACGGAGGCACCTGCACTGCTATTCAGACAGGAAGCAGCTTGGCTACCACAGACAGTTTCACTTGTCAATGCAAGCCCTCATGGACAGGTGAACGATGCGAGATACCCAGAAATCCCTGTGATGAAGCGTCTCAGTTGTGCGGTGATGGCTGGACGTGTACTCGAGATATTGCAAGCCAGCCGGGATATAGTTGCAACTGCCAAGTGCGGAAGGGATGGAAGACTCGCTCATTAACTGACCCCAACTGTGTAAGAATGGACGGGAAAAGCACAGTGCTTTGTGTAAACGGCGGAACAATCAGTGATGAAGACCAAGCCAAATGTGTTTGTCCGCCAATATGGCAAGGATCAACATGCAGGGAGCCTCGAAATCCCTGCCTTCACGGCGCTGTGTGTGGCGATAAGGGCCAATGTCAGCGTGACGGGGAATCGCCAGTCGGCTTCTCGTGCAACTGCTTCAAGACGCGTGGATATCGTGCTCTCTCGCCCACCCAGCCTCAGTGTGTTCCGGACAACATCTGTGAGCACACATCACCCTGCAAGAACGGTGGCACTTGCGTATCAAGTAGAACGCGCCACAACCTCTTTCAGTGTCACTGCACGCCTGCATGGGGCGGCAAGACGTGCGAGCGGCCAAAGAACCCGTGCAGCAGAAATCAGCAAATGTGTGGCGAGTTTTCTTGTGTGAGACATCCAGAATCGCAGCTAGGCTACTACTGCGAGTGTGCTGATCGTCCCGGATGGAAGGCTCGTTCCCCACAAGACCCCACGTGCATTAAATACGACGCGTGTCTGGCCGACAACACTTGTCGTAACGGCGGAATCTGCCAGAATGTCATGGGACCATACGGACAATTACGGGCCGAGTGCAAGTGTCCTCCTACATGGACCGGACGGCACTGCGAGCAATACCGCGATCCGTGTTCTCAGCAGCCCGGACTTTGTAACGACGGCTTCAAGTGTAGCCGAGACACATACAGTGCGGTCGGCTACAAATGTGACTGTGAAACACAACCGGGATATCGGGCTGTTTCTCAGCAAGATCCGCGCTGTGTGCTCCACGATGCCTGCCAGGCCCTCACGCCGTGCAATAACGGCGGCACGTGCATGCCGGTCGGACAAGAGCACTATCACTGTCAATGCAACTCCAAATGGACAGGTGCAAGGTGTGAACGTCTTCGGAGACCGTGCACAGATATCAAGCACACTTGTGGAAAGGGATGGCAGTGTCACAAGACCAAGAGCTCACCGCTCGGCTTCAGTTGCGGTTGTGAGCACAAGCCGGGCTGGTCAACAGATCCTGCCACAGGAAAATGTCGCGTCAGTGACGCATGTTTGGCGCTCAGCCCGTGTGGGAACGGAGGTACCTGCTCGTCACTGACTGATGGCCGCTTCTCGTGCAAGTGTGCTGCAGGGTGGTCTGGTACCAAGTGCACTGAGCCGGTGGATGTATGTGCGGTAAATTCAGCCACGTGCGGTGACCATTTCCAGTGCAGTCCTGATCCGAGCAGCATGGCAGGATTCAGCTGTAACTGTGACCGCCAGCTCGGCTGGAAATCAGCCGGTGTCAACGATCCCCGGTGCGTGATTGAGGACGTGTGTCTGGCCAAGTCGCCGTGTCTGAATGGAGGCCAGTGCATAAATCAGGGAGGAACAAACTTCTCGTGCATTTGTCCAGAAGCGGTGCAAGGTCGACTCTGCGAGTTAAAGGATCAGACAAAACACCAAGAACAAGCTTTGACGATTCCACTCCAAAGTAGCACCAGAAAACCTGTTTCTGTGTCTCATGATAGTCGAATTATTGCCAAAGATTCGTCTGATCACGAGTGGAGAAATAGTATTGAACGAGAGCTGCACGACAGGAGAAAACTACTCAAATTGCACCAAGAACACAAGAGAGCTGTGATCCATTACCTTATTATCACCGGAATACTCTTCTTAATTGTCGTTCTACTATGTTTCTGCATGTGCTGTGTGGTAAAAATAAAGACGAGGAAACGCAAACTCAACAAGCTCAACAACCTAGCAGCACTTGAAGACGCCCTGGAGTGTGAACAACTGTTGCGCAACCGTCCTGGACGGAATCAACGCGACGCACCGGTCAATAACGGCACCAGTATCACCACTGTGGAGACGATTAATGAAGCCGATACGGTGCAGACACGCAACAATCCGGAAAAGTCTCGTGCAAGTGTGAAGTCCACTAGCCGCGGTTATGAACGCCAAGAAACTATATCAAGAAGTGGGTCAATCAATGGGCACGCAAACAGCAAAAGAAGCACTCGAGAAAGACCAAGCAGAAACTCGAGTGAAGTTTCAATCGAAGGATCAGTCAGCAATACATCCTCGGTTTATCTTTCCTCCAATGACTCACTTCACACGCGCCTGTATGGAAGCAGAGAGTCTATTAGACGCCAAGAGGAACATGAAATCGGCCAAGCACAGCAACCTGTTTGCGAAAAGTCGTATACCCTAGAAAAATCTTGCAGTATGGGACGTGAAACAAAAAAGAGTGACAAGATTGGAAAACAGAACCCTGGAATTGTTGATACCTCGCAGAATTACCACAGCGGTAGTTCATTGCATAATGCTGACAGTACTTCAATCATTTCACGTCATAGCTCAAACTCTTATCAAATGAATCCAAGTGGTTCAGACAACGGCCGGTCGGATAGAAGATAATGACGGCTCCACCGGCTCAAGTTCTTCTTCAGTCTCATGTTCTGATATTGAAACTCAGACATCAAGTGCGTTACATCTCCTATATGACACAAGCTAGGAAATCATGCAACCATAAAATCGTCAACTCTTAGGAGCTTTCGGTACAAGGAAGACGGACAGTCCACAAGTCAAGACCAGACAGTTAGATTCGGAGCAGCCATAGTAAACCAAGAGTGCTTTGGAACCTGCTCATGTCCTTGACCACAGCTCACCTGAACACAATCCTCCAGTGACAAGCGAACGGTGAATACGACATATTGCAATCAGGAACCAAGTGAAACAACACGACATATTGCAATCAGGAACCAAGTGAAACAATACGACATATTGCAGTCAGGAACCAAGTGAAACAACACGACATATTGCAATCAGGAACCAAGTGAAACAACACGACATATTGCAATCAGGAACCAAGTGAAACAACACGACATATTGCAATCAGGAACCAAGTGAAGCAACACGACATATTGCAATCAGGAACCAAGTGAAACAACACGACATATTGCAATCAGGAACCAGGTGAAACAAGACGACATATTGCAATCAGGAACCAAGTGAAATAACACGACATATTGCAATCAGGAACCAAGTGAAACAATACGACATATTGCAGTCAGGAACCAAGTGAAACAACACGACATATTGCAATCAGGAACCAAGTGAAACAACACGACATATTGCAATCAGGAACCTAGTGAAACAACACGACATATTGCAATCAGGAACCAAGTGAAACAACACGACATATTGCAATCAGGAACCAAGTGAAACAACATCCAGTTGCCATCGAGATCGCCGACATGACGAAATCAGGGTTTGGAACTGCTTGGAACCTGCTCATGTCCTTGACCACAGCTCACCTGAACACAATCCTCTAGTGACAAGCGAACGGTGAATACGACATATTGCAATCAGGAACCAAGTGAAACAATACGACATATTGCAATCAGGAACCAAGTGAAACAACACGACATATTGCAATCAGGAACCAAGTGAAATAACACGACATATTGCAATCAGGAACCAAGTGAAACAACACGACATATTGCAATCAGGAACCAAGTGAAACAACACGACATATTGCAGTCAGGAACCAAGTGAAACAACACGACATATTGCAGTCAGGAACCAAGTGAAACAACACGACATATTGCAATCAGGAACCAAGTGAAGCAACACGACATATTGCAGTCAGGAACCAAGTGAAGCAACACGACGTATTGCAATCAGGAACCAAGTGAAACAACACGACATATTGCAATCAGGAACCAAGTGAAGCAACACGACATATTGCAATCAGGAACCAAGTGAAATAACACGACATATTGCAATCAGGAACCAAGTGAAACAACACGACATATTGCAATCAGGAACCAAGTGAAATAACACGACATATTGCAATCAGGAACCAAGTGAAACAACACGACATATTGCAATCAGGAACCTAGTGAAACAACACGACATATTGCAATCAGGAACCAAGTGAAACAACACGACATATTGCAATCAGGAACCAAGTGAAACAACATCCAGTTGCCATCGAGATCGCCGACATGACGAAATCAGGGTTTGGAACTGCTTGGAACCTGCTCATGTCCTTGACCACAGCTCACCTGAACACAA
Source organism: Sacculina carcini (assembly GCA_916048095.2). NCBI lineage: Eukaryota > Metazoa > Arthropoda > Thecostraca > Sacculinidae > Sacculina > Sacculina carcini. The sequence continues at coordinate 4,032,130 of OU696587.1, read as the reverse complement.
TCCTCTAGTGACAAGCGAACGGTGAATACGACATATTGCAATCAGGAATCAAGTGAAACAATACGACATATTGCAATCAGGAACCAAGTGAAACAACACGACATATTGCAATCAGGAACCAAGTGAAACAACACGACATATTGCAATCAGGAACCAAGTGAAACAACACGACATATTGCAATCAGGAACCAAGTGAAATAACACGACATATTGCAATCAGGAACCAAGTGAAACAACATCCAGTTGCCATCGAGATCGCCGACATGACGAAATCAGGGTTTGGAACTGCTTGGAACCTGCTCATGTCCTTGACCACAGCTCACCTGAACACAATCCTCTAGTGACAAGCGAACGGTGAATACGACATATTGCAATCAGGAACCAAGTGAAACAATACGACATATTGCAATCAGGAACCAAGTGAAACAACACGACATATTGCAGTCAGGAACCAAGTGAAACAACACGACATATTGCAGTCAGGAACCAAGTGAAACAACACGACATATTGCAGTCAGGAACCAAGTGAAACAACACGACATATTGCAGTCAGGAACCAAGTGAAACAACACGACATATTGCAATCAGGAACCAAGTGAAGCAACACGACATATTGCAGTCAGGAACCAAGTGAAGCAACACGACGTATTGCAATCAGGAACCAAGTGAAACAACACGACATATTGCAATCAGGAACCAAGTGAAGCAACACGACATATTGCAATCAGGAACCAAGTGAAATAACACGACATATTGCAATCAGGAACCAAGTGAAACAACACGACATATTGCAATCAGGAACCAAGTGAAACAACACGACATATTGCAGTCAGGAACCAAGTGAAACAACACGACATATTGCAGTCAGGAACCAAGTGAAACAACACGACATATTGCAATCAGGAACCAAGTGAAGCAACACGACGTATTGCAATCAGGAACCAAGTGAAGCAACACGACGTATTGCAATCAGGAACCAAGTGAAACAACACGACATATTGCAATCAGGAACCAAGTGAAACAACACGACATATTGCAATCAGGAACCAAGTGAAACAACACGACATATTGCAATCAGGAACCAAGTGAAATAACACGACATATTGCAATCAGGAACCAAGTGAAACAACATCCAGTTGCCATCGAGATCGCCGACATGACGAAATCAGGGTTTGGAACTGCTTGGAACCTGCTCATGTCCTTGACCACAGCTCACCTGAACACAATCCTCTAGTGACAAGCGAACGGTGAATACGACATATTGCAATCAGGAACCAAGTGAAACAATACGACATATTGCAATCAGGAACCAAGTGAAACAACACGACATATTGCAATCAGGAACCAAGTGAAATAACACGACATATTGCAATCAGGAACCAAGTGAAACAACACGACATATTGCAATCAGGAACCAAGTGAAACAACACGACATATTGCAGTCAGGAACCAAGTGAAACAACACGACATATTGCAGTCAGGAACCAAGTGAAACAACACGACATATTGCAATCAGGAACCAAGTGAAGCAACACGACATATTGCAGTCAGGAACCAAGTGAAGCAACACGACGTATTGCAATCAGGAACCAAGTGAAACAACACGACATATTGCAATCAGGAACCAAGTGAAGCAACACGACATATTGCAATCAGGAACCAAGTGAAATAACACGACATATTGCAATCAGGAACCAAGTGAAACAACACGACATATTGCAATCAGGAACCAAGTGAAACAACACGACATATTGCAGTCAGGAACCAAGTGAAACAACACGACATATTGCAGTCAGGAACCAAGTGAAACAACACGACATATTGCAATCAGGAACCAAGTGAAGCAACACGACGTATTGCAATCAGGAACCAAGTGAAGCAACACGACGTATTGCAATCAGGAACCAAGTGAAACAACACGACATATTGCAATCAGGAACCAAGTGAAACAACACGACATATTGCAATCAGGAACCAAGTGAAACAACACGACATATTGCAATCAGGAACCAAGTGAAATAACACGACATATTGCAATCAGGAACCAAGTGAAACAATACGACATATTGCAATCAGGAACCAAGTGAAACAACACGACATATTGCAATCAGGAACCAAGTGAAATAACACGACATATT
>OU696587.1:3989992-4019992 GCA_916048095.2 Sacculina carcini | reverse complement strand
GCGTGACCTTGGCGTGACCTGCGACTCGGTGACCTGTGCGTGTAAGCCGACCGCAGTTTGTCATTGTTGTGCGTGTAAGCAGTCCAGTGTTGACTGGCGCCTGTGCTCCTCAACAAACAGACGCTGTTTTGTCTCCTGCGCGTGTGATAGCACTGGCAGACAGGGTGTGGGCAAGCTCACGTGCCAGTGTAGCTCAGATGTGCACATCAACCGGAGGTGGAGTGATGTGAGTGATGTGGCGTCTGCTGAGGTGATGGCTCTTAGAAGGCAAGATGCACAATGCTCGCCATCAACGTTGACATCCACAAAACATCCGTCCAACGACGAATGTGACGCGAATGGCGACATTGGTGGCGCACTACACTGTTCTGCAGACCATAGTGCCGCATCGAGTGGCGAAACGGCGGATCGTGAAGATGAAGATGTCAGTTTTTTGGAGGTAAAATCATTCTTCATGAAAATGAAAATGTTTTGCCTGTACAAACTTTATTAACTACCTTAACCGTGACTTGTTATTAACTTATTTAATTTTTCACCTCCTTTCTAATAATTTCGGTGTTTTTAACCTTTGTCTAATTTTATATTGTGTGTTTTTCATTAATTGTGGCGTTACAAAATTTGTATATGTGTGATATTACATTATAAATATCTGTATGAGTAAATTACAGACAAAATGATTAAAAATTAGCAAATTTATGCCCCGCCTGTTATGGCCCATCTTATTTGAATCAAGGGCGTGTTTTTATGCAGACTCGAGAGGATTATAGTCTAGGGGGGATGACACGCTCGGGGTACAAGCTCGGGGTGTAGATTTGTGTGTAGACTCCGGAGGATGACAGCCATCATGCATTAGTGTTGAAAGTTGACTCAGTTATCGAATTGCAAAAGACTCATTTGCAAAAGACTCATTGCAAGAGACCATTTTGTGTCTATTCAATTACAATATATATACCTCAATGAAGAGTATATTGCATATAATTGTGCACACATATTTGTCGTGTGTTGTTGCATCTTTGCTATGCTCATTTTGATGACAATATACCACATGTACTGAACTCAGCAGAATTATCGGGGGGGGGGGGGGTATAATTGCATATTCATACCCCCAGCCAATTTGTCTGGGGGCTTACACCCCCCATACCCCCGGGACCTACGCTTATGCTTTGATATGGTGCTGATGCAGATTGAAGAGGTGTTTCTTGTGGAGGAGCAAGATGAGGACTGCAGTTCGCCCGGCGAGCACAACAGGATCAACAACAGCGGCTCATCCGGCTCTGACCACTACACTGGGGCTCGGTCAACTGTCAAGCGAGTGGGGGCCGGTGGGACACATACACACACACACTCTCACACACATACACACTCACACACACACTCACACACACACACATACACACACACTGGCATCATGAAATCAAATTTGAAATCTGGAATCATATCTGGAATCAGTTAGGGGAGGATATTGTAGGAGCTAAAAGCGTAGGAACATTTAAAGAAAGACTGGATAGTGTGAAATACTGGGAATTTCAGGGAAGATAGGTGAGAGATTTGGTTGGAGACAGGACAGTACGAGCACAGCTCATCTCCTGTGCTAAACAAATAGCTGAGTACAAATACACATACACACATACTTACACACATAGCTGGCATTCAAGTGTACACTGCCAGCCTGATGGGATTGTGTGGCGGTGTTTGTATACAAAGTGGTAGTTATTTCCAATGGGAGCTACCAGATTAATTTCGGTAAGTGGACGAAACTGTACAGCACGCCAGCGATAAATGAGTATTTATTTCAGCATTTCTGAACTGCATGTTTCCTCTCAGGACCATTTATCATTTTCTATTTCATATAATTAATGCTAGACTATTTGTGTATGCGTGTGTGTATATAATTTGCTTGCTGTTGTAAACTTGAGTTTATTGTCGTACATGTGATGTACAAAACGATCAATTCAGAAAACAGCTTGTCGAGCGATAGCTCATAGACGAAGAGACACATTATGACAAAACATCAAGTCATCATGTAAAGGATGGCAATTATACAGTGTAGTGAGCGTGTGCTGGTGTGCTGGTGTTTGTGTGTGCGTGTGTGTATGTGCTGGTGTGTGTGTGTGTGTGTGTGTCGGTTATATATTGGTTGGCTGGCTCTACAGACACGTTGATCATGCAGTCAGGTTTGCTGGCCTTAACTGACCTCAATTTTGACCGGTCACCGCCGCCGTTTGAGTGTCCCGCCGATTCGACGCCAAGGACCACAAGTTTGTGCCTCCACGTGATCACAAGCTGTGCGTATTGTCACTGTTTTGTTCATGTTGGAGGGATAGATTTAGGAATAAGTACTTGCGCCTCGGTGCTATGCTTCAAATATTGGTTTCATAAATGGGAATCAGTGTTTTGTATTGTTAGTATTGCGCAAATGTCAATATTGTTTAGGGCAGTGGTTCTTAACTTGTGGGGAATTCCCCACTGGTGGGGAATGTAATAGTTGCCAAGTGGTAAGCTAAATGTCGGATAGAAGGACAAATGTGTGTTTTTATCAATTCAAATTCGTTAATTTTTTATTCTAATGACCTCTTGACATCTACTTTGATGTAAAAACTAAATTTATTGAATTTATCAGCGCTGTTTATCAGTGGAAAATGAAGAGATGGCTCATTGAGCAGTGGGGAATCAGAGAAATAAGGTTAAGAAACCGTTCATTTGTTTTATTCCCAATTCCAACAAATGGTACCAACATATTACTGTTGACTGCAAATTTGTTTTATGCTGTAATTTACCGTTGGCTGTATCAAAAGTTATTGTAGCGACAGGCAAGTTTTCTTGGGTATGAATATTCGGCCGCTAGGTGACACGACAATCGTTACACATATGGAATGTTTTGTTTTGCTGTTCACTATGGGTGCCTGGCATTATATTTGTATGTTTTTTAATATCATTATGTGTGCAACTTGTATTTGTACCCTGTCACATACCCTATATCATCTATTATTTGTGACTTGTGGATATATGGGTCCGCTAACGTTTGTTGAGGCTTCTAGAAAAAGTTTGGGTAAATGCATATCATCTGCTCATCACCGCCCAAGTGAAGGCGGCTCTCAGCTGTGTGATTACTTGATTCAGTTACACAGCCGTCAACAATGCATGCTGGTTGACGTTGTGTGTCTTGATTGACCACGACAATGTGTGACCTTTCAGTCGAAGAGCGTAGTTGTGACCCGCCGACTGCGTGGCAGCACAACTGGCTTTTTAGACGGGGTCACTTGGGTCGGGCGCGTGACCTCTCTGACCCCATAGTCGACTGCCGGCGGCATCGCCCGACTCGCGTGGTCGAAACGGTTCCGATACTGGTTCCACAGCCGACTGAATTGGTTCCCGTCACGGTTGGCTCCAGGTATCGCTCATCCGCACGACGTGTGTATTGGTCGCTAATGTACTGCTATTATTATTAGGATGATTAAATAATGGCTATTCCAGTGATATATGGTAAGTGAACGTATTATTCGCTATTACACAGGACAGCGCTTAAGCACCAGAAGAAATATAATGCAAATCAATGAAAGCAGATCAGTTCAGAAGAGGAAGAGGAAAAATGCGCAAAAATTTGAAAGTGATAAATTTATTATATTATGGATATAGCGCAAACACAAAACATATCATTTGTGAGCAATTACACACACACACACATAAACATGTGCACAGACAGAAAGGGACTGAATACAGAACTGTGCGTGTGACTTTATGTCAGGAGATGTCTCGATAATTAAACTTCGAACCGACCAGTCTAACCATGACATGTAGCTTTGACAGACCTGCTGTATGTTTAGGGATGTGGACGAATTGTCCGAGCTGTCCGAGATGCACTCCGGATCCAGCTCTCCGGACAATTATCCGGCCCGGAGCGGAGACATGACCGATATGCTCGCGTCGATAAGCCGTCACGACCGCGAACGTCACAGACAGAAAATGCGCGTCGACGCAGCGCACAGTCCGGCTACCACATTGAGCTCCACGCAGCCGGAATGCAAGTTGGCAGTGGAAGAGGTCGACACGGCCGCAAACTACAAGGTTAGCTTGGAACTGTGACAGTTTCGCTGTGGTGCAAACCACTATGAAATCAGTCTGCTAATGGACAGTATTCTAGCGTGAAAAGTCTAAGCCAGCTAACAAGAGAAGACTGAGTTCACTAGGCTGGAGGTTATTGTTGCTGGTGTATCACACGCCAGGAAGCACGCCAGTTTGTGGACTTCCTCGATCTCATTGTACTGTGAGTGTCCTGTTGCAGGAGACTGTTGACGGCAGCACGAGGGAGGAGAATGGGCGGCACTGCATCGAACCAGTCACTAGTTGCTCCGAGAAACAAGCTTGCAATGACGCTGAGGACACCGGTGGCAGTTCATCGTTGCCCTGTGGTCCACACCTCAAGCAGACTTCCAATGCAAGTCCACCTTCACTTGGGAATGTCGACTGCGCGTCGGAGCTCGTGAGAACAACTCCTCTACCTCTCCTTGCGGCCGCTAGTCGGCGCGTGGTTGTCGGCAGTGACAGCATGGAGCGTGCCGCGTCCACTCAACCAGACACTGACAAGATAACATCACGCGAGCCAGGTGAAATACGGCCGCAGGTCTGAATAGATTCCTACCGATAACAGCTAACTTGTGCTTATATACGTTTGCGAAATGCAGATCTCATGTGATTGACCATGCGGTGCGGCACAAATTTCATCTCGCGCCACCTCGCGACCCTACCATCTGTGTGTACGCCTGTTTGTCTGTATGTCCGTGTGTCATGTTTGTCCGTGTCATTGAGTATGTGTTGTAGGAGCATGTGTGCGTGAGCTTGTTTGTACGTGTGTCTGATCGTCCTGTCCTGTTATGTCTGTACTTATAAATACAGTCGGTCCAAAGCACTCACGTTATCAACTTGTGTTGTTCCGTGGCAACCCAAGCGCCACAACCACATGTGTCTGGTGTACTTTCCTTCGTATAATCGGCCCTTGCGCTTTTCTCTGTTCCTCGCCCCTGCCCTCCGCAAGCTATGCATCATGACGGGTGCTTTCGATTTGCAGCGCGGTGCGTTAACTCATTGGGACTGGTACACTGACAGCGCTTGTGTGTTTCAGTCGAGGCAGCAGTCGTTTGCAACGAACACTCGATAAAATTGGCGGCGCCCATACAAACTACGGCTGTCGCCACTCTCACCGCGCCTGCGACCGCCCTTGCCGAGAACAATGTCGCACACAGCCCACCTTGTTCGTCCAGTCTACAGGGCACGCCGCATTCAGCCACCGAGTCAGTGGCGGCGTCAGCGGGAGGATATCGGTAGGAGGAGTGGGAAAATGGGCAGAACTGCTGGGGGTTGGCAATTTGAGGGCATTACACTGAGTCACACTCATTGTAACTCGGGAGTATGGAGTTGTAAAGGCTACTTCCATTATTGGGGTGGCTTCAGCTTACTTTCCTTGCCGACTTAAATAATTAATATGATTAAATAATTAATTAATTGAAAACCATATAATTATATGATAATAATACATTTAATTAAGTAAAAATATATATAATAATTCTAAATATATATATTTGAAATTTGTATAATTATAATAAATAAATAATTAATTTAATTAATATGAATTAAATAAAACGAAACAGTGAGAGAAATCGTTGTAGTATGTATAATTGCGTAGCCCGTTTCAAATACACACTCGTCTTAATTTGTTTGGCTACTATAGCTTGAGCTGTTCACTCCAGGTATGTATGTGTATGTATGTGCGTATGTGCGTGTGTGTTGCTATAGATGGACAAGTGTGGACAGAGTGTTGAAGTGTGGTGCAGTGCAGTTTGTAGAAACTGACTGGCACAACCGTCACACGTCACCAGCCTGCACTGATATTAGCAGGTGAGATGGCGGGCGTTGTCGTGGTGTTGTTGGTCAATTGCTCACTAGATGGCGCTGCTATGCTAATTGTTCTCAATCTGCTGGTCGCAAATAACAAACAAAACAACACTAGAAATTAATTTTAAGCCACGGGACTTTGGGAGATGACTAGACACTTTTTATGGCGATATTAATTTGAGTAATATTTACTTATACTTTCTATTTAATTTATCAATTATGCGCCCTTTTCTATCAGACAGGTCTTATTCTGTTAAATTCAAATCTGGGGTATCTGATGCTTTCCCACTGTCCTCAGGAGTTCCTCAGGGTTCCATCTCAGAACCCATTCTCTTCAATCTTTACATGTCATCTTTATGTTCTGTTTTGTCTCGCTATCCTGTGACTTTTCATATTTACGCTGACGACATTCAGCTAATTTGTCCACTGTCGTCACCCGACATTTCATTTATTTCTTCTTTATTTTCTGACATTTCATCATGTGCGACGTCTCGTCGTCTTTTAATTAATTCATCCAAGACAGAAATCATGGTAATCCATCCACCACGGCTCACTCCTCCTGTCCTCCCTTTTCCTCTACGTTCTTCTATTCGCAATTTGGGCGTCATTTTTTATTCATCCCTTAATTTTGTAAATAATATTTACTCAGTTGCTCGCTCCTGTCGACTAATCCTCCGTGCTCTCTATCCCATTCGCCCATTTCTGGACCAGTCGTCTGCTATCAAGTTTATAAAATCTCTTATATTTCCCCGCATTGACTACTGTATTTCTCTCTATTTCAACACTCCTCGCTGTTTCTTGAAAGTTCTCCAATCGGTCCTGAATCAATCCTGCAGATTTGTGTTGTCTCCTCTTCCTTGCCGTCACACTTATCAATATCTTTATCAATTCCGCTGGCTACCCATCATCCCACGTGTACACTACAAGATTGCCTGCATTATTTTCAAATTTTTACATGGTATCAGTCAGCCTCATTGTCTAGTTCGCCTTCTTTCTCAGTCCTCACACTTGTCTCCTCGTATCACTCGCCCTCTAAACTGTCCTCGAGCTATAAATGAATCCTGCTGGTCGGCAAAATGATTCTCTTTCTTCGCACCTCGCTTCTATAACTCGCTCCCCACTCACATCCTTCTTTCTTCTTCCTACGCTTCATTCACTTCTTTCCTACGCAAATACCTATTCTCTTTATCATTCGAACCTGTCACCCACTCTCTGACGCCTTACGCCAAACTATAATCATCTATTGTCTCATCCCTCTTTGTGGAGAAATGCATTCGGTAGGCGTGGGGCGTGGACAGTCACCACTCGTGAACCTGAACTTGAACTGACGCGACCTCTAGCGGCCGCTCAGTCAGTTATGGTTCAAGACGCTGTTTGCACACAGTCGTGTTCGTACATATCAAGTAAGCGTATTACTGTATGTCATTGTGGTATGTGTTATAACTGTATGTCAGTGTGTTGATGTTGATGTAATCAAGGCATATTTATTGATCGAGTGGTGATCAATTATGTTATTAATTGTTATTGCAACTGTTGATTTCATTTATGTTAATTGTTTCATTGTGTGTTCACAGTCAGAAACATTCGTTGTGTTAATATGACCGTCCACACGAATGTCGTTTTTTGATCATGTTTCTGATTGGTTTCTGAGTTTTTGGAAGTTCGTCGCGTGTCAAACACTGTTGGTGATAGGAAAACTCTGAGAGTCGTTTCAACATGACTGTATCGTTGAAGTGCGAAGCGGCCGGTTGTGGAGAGGTGAAGAGGGCAGACGATATGGCCACATGTATACAACTGATGAAGCTGCATCAGAAGAATGTGCATGATGTCGCCGACAGTCGCCCAAAACCACCGAAAATCAACCGACCCACTCTACAGCATGACATCGCTGAGGACGACTGGGCCGCCTTCACCCGGAGGTGGGAAATGTTCAGAAACGGCACCGACATGGCTGCGGATCAAGTGACGTCCCAGCTGTTAGCGTGCTGCGAGCCTGACGTCGAAGGAGCTCTCTTCAGACAGGATCCGTCTATCGCCGACAGGTCGACGGATGAAGTTCTCACCGCAATGAAGAGACTGACAGTCATCAGTGAGCCGCTGAGCGTGAGGCGATCTAAGCTCCTGCAGTCGACACAGCAGCCTGGCGAGCACGTCAGACAATACGTCGCCCGCCTTCGTGGAGTCGCAAACGTCTGTCAGTGGACGAAGTCGACCAAATGTGTCAACACAGCCTGCTCCAGCACGGTCCACATAAATTACACCGACGATATGGTGAAAATGGTGCTGCTGAACGGCTTGTGCGACGAAAACATCAGACGGGAAGTCCTTGGGTCGACAGGCTTAGACGACATGACGCTTGGCGAGACAGTTGCTTTCATCGACGGTAAAGAAATTGCTGCAAGAGCGACGCTGAACGGCAACTCGAAGATTGACGCCAGCGCATACCGGAGAGACAACCAAAGAAGAGCGCGGCAGTCACTGCAGCAGTCACCCACCACACAAAGGCGATCGTGGGACGACAGCCAACTGCAAAAACAAATGCGGTGCGAGTGTGGCAAGATAACTCCCCAGTTCGGTCGCGTACGGGGTAAGATTAAAGAGTTTAAGTCGTGTCTTGAGTGCTGGAGGAAAAAACGATCATCAACACACAGAGAGCAGACCGGTATCCCAGCAGGCGTCTGCTTCCAGCACGCAGATGGGTTCAATTCAGGTACCACCTCGTTAAAGACTCGAAGGCGGACAAATAAATCAGCCCGGGCAGCAGACTGCAGTGAAGCATCGGTCAGCGAGAATCGGCCTCAACCACAATTGATTGTGGATGTTTGCATTGACACAGAAACGTACACCAAAATGCAAGTATCACCTCCACCAAAAAGGTCGGCAAGAATTACGGCCATAGCTGACTCTGGCGCACAAACGTGCCTGATGGGGCGGTGCCTGCTGTGGAGATTCGGGTTAGGCCGCCATCAACTATCGCCAGCTGACAAGCGCATCGTGGCCGCCAACAACCAGGAAATCAACGTGCTCGGGTTACTTCACGTGAAAATTTCCGGGCAGAGCGCCAAGGGTCAACAGATGCATACATTCGCCACAGTGTATGTGACCAACACCACAGGGAGGTTCTACCTGAGCCGTGATGCGCTAGAAGGCCTTGGGGTCATCGCACACGATTTCCCTCGCATAGGTGCTGCTCCGATGAGGTGCCAAAACAGCACAATTGTTATCGAGCAGGCTACTACGGCACCATGCGGTTGCCCAAGACGTACGCCACCACCAGAGCGGCCAGAGAAACTTCCCGTAACGCCCTCTCTCTCGCGAGTAGCGGACATGAAAGCGTGGCTGATGGAGCGGTACGCATCGTCAACGTTTAATGTCTGCCCGCATCAACCGCTTCCAGTCATGACAGGGCCGCCTATGGAAATACGGGTGGACCCTGACGCGAAGGCAGTGGTGACACGAAGACCACCAAGCGTGCCCGTACACTGGCAAAAGGAGGTCGCCGACCAGCTGGAGAGGGACGTGGCGCTGGGAGTCATCGAGCGTGTTCCACCAAATACGCCTGTAACATGGCTGCATAACATGGTGCTGACGCCCAAAATGGACGGTACTCCCAGGAGGACGGTCGACCTGCAGCCCCTCAACAAACATAGCGTGCGGGAGACTCATCACACAGTGCCGCCAAGCAAACAAGCCAAGGCGGTGCCACCGATGACTATAAAATCAGTCACCGACGCGTGGAATGGCTTTCATGCGATCGAGATAAGGCCCGAAGATCGCCACAAGACCACATTCCTCACGGAACAAGGAAGATTCCGGTACAGACGAGCACCAATGGGGTTCCTTGCGTCACAAGATGCCTATACTCAGCGATATGACACGATCATTACCGATGTCCCCAGAAAAACCAAATGCGTAGACGACACACTGCTCTGGGACACAGACTTGGCTACACACTGGTGGCGGATTATCGACTATTTACACTTGACAGGAAAGAATGGTGTAATCCTGAACCCGAAAAAATTTCAATTTTCGGAAACAGAAGTGGACTTCGCGGGGTTTCAGATCACATCCAGCCAGATAAAGCCACTTCCGAAGTATCTGAACGCGATCTCATCATTCCCGACACCGGCTAACATCACTGACATCCGTGCATGGTTCGGGTTGGTAAATCAGGTATCGCATTACGGCAGAACGTCCGGCTTGATGGAGCCGTTCAAGCCGTTTCTGAGCCCCAGAGTGGCTTTCAGATGGGATGCCGACCTCGATAAAGCTTTCAATCAGTCCAAAGAGGCCATCATCAAGGAGATAGAGAACGGCGTGGAAATCTTTGACCCTCAGAGGACTACCTGCTTGAATCCAGATTGGTCGAAGACCGGAGTAGGGTACTGGTTGCGCCAAAAGTACTGCGCATGCAACTCGGATGTTCCGGGGTGCTGTGAAAACGGATGGAGGATAGCAGTAGCCGGCTCAAGATTTCTCAGAGATGCAGAAAAAAGGTACGCTCCCATTGAGGGTGAAGCGTTAGCTGTTGCATGGGCCCTGGAGGACACGCGTTTTTTCACCATGGGTTGTCAGCGTTTGATAGTTACAACGGACCACAAACCACTTGTCAAAATTCTGGGAGATAGAGCTCTTGATGACATAAAAAATCCCCGACTGTTCCGCTTGAAGCAGAGAACACTGATGTGGCAATATCGAATCGTGCACGTCCCTGGAAAGTCAATACCGACAGCAGATGCGACATCAAGAAACCCGTCGTCGGATTCTGACGAGACAATTGGTGTAAGTGGCCTCTCTGTCATACGCTGCTCGGTCAACAAGGACGACGACATGGAGAAAACAGTTGTGGCAACGGCGAAACTTTTGTCACAGCCCCTTGGCGCCATCACCTGGGAGCAAGTGAAGAAGTGCACGGCTCAAGACACCAATCTACAGGCACTCATGGACATGATAGAGCACGGATTCCCAGCATCACGCGATCACGTTTCTGAGACGTTGCAGCCGTACTGGCAGTACCGGAACGACATGACCGTGGTCGACGACGTGGTAATGATAAACAACAGGATTATCATCCCAGCATCGCTGCAGAACGAAGTTCTGAAAATATTGCACGCTGCACATCAGGGCACAAGCCGCATGTTCAGCAGAGCGCACGACGTGGTCTTTTGGCCGGGGATGTCACGAGACATCGAGCACACTCGGGCTAAATGCACCGACTGCTGGAGAATGTCCCCGTCACAGTCGAATCTGCCGCCTCGACAACCAAACGTGCCCACCAGGCCATTTCAAGCCATCGCTGCTGATTTCGGTCTGCTGAAGGGAATTGGATATCTGATTATAGTGGACAGATTCAGCGGATGGCCTCACATCGTGGCGGCAAAATCCGGTGCAAAAGGTTTTCTGTCAGCTATAATTGCATATTTCTCGACATTCGGCGTAGCGGAGGAAATTAGCACCGACGGCGGTCCAGAATTCACAGCAAGAGAAACAGAGGATTTCTTCACGAGATGGGGCGTGAAACACCGCATCTCATCAGCATATTATCCTCAGTCAAATGGCAGAGCTGAAGTTGCTGTGAAGGCAATGAAGCGCTTGCTGACATCGCACACCGACATGTATGGGAGTGTTGACACGGAAGCCGTGGCGGCTGGTCTGCTTCAATACCGCAACACGCCTGATCCGGAGACAAAAGTGTCGCCTGCGCAAGTGGTTTTCGGCCGAAGGATGTCGGACATGCTCCCCATACCACCACATTCGTCTGTGTTCAAGAGTCCAGTGGTTCACCCGGTGTGGAGGGACGCATGGAATCATCAGGAGGACGCTCTCCGACTGCGCTTCATGAAGCAGATGGACAGACAGCAGTGTAATCGTCCGTTGCCACCACTACAGCCAGGGGACAAAGTGTTGCTGCAAAATCAGACAGGACCACACTGCAAACGGTGGGATAGAACAGGAGTGGTGGTGGAAGCAAGACCGTTTGATCAATACCACGTCAAGATACACGGGTCTGGGCGTCTCACAATCAGAAATCGCAAGTTTCTACGAAAGGTAATGGAACTAAGCGACTCGTCACCTCTATCACCCGCACCAGAGCAGCTTGCACATCTACCGGAGACAAAGAACATGGTCCACAAGGCAGAGTGTTCATCACCATCGATGGAGATGCCAAAGTGCGCGGATCGAGGGCCACCATCGCCGACTCCGTCGCAGCAGGAGGCAGTCACGCCAACGACGGATGACATCGCGTCCAGTCAACCACCGACCACAGCACTCACGCCGGACGAGTCGTGTCAAACAGAGAGACACCCAGAGAGTCATACCGAGTTACATCCACCAGCAGCGTCACGACCGCGCAGAAACCGACGCCCTCCTGCCTACCTGCAGGACTATGTCACCGGCGTGAAGTTTCGGGGTCGAAACTGGGGGGGATGTGGAGAAATGCATTCGGTAGGCGTGGGGCGTGGACAGTCACCACTCGTGAACCTGAACTTGAACTGACGCGACCTCTAGCGGCCGCTCAGTCAGTTATGGTTCAAGACGCTGTTTGCACACAGTCGTGTTCGTACATATCAAGTAAGCGTATTACTGTATGTCATTGTGGTATGTGTTATAACTGTATGTCAGTGTGTTGATGTTGATGTAATCAAGGCATATTTATTGATCGAGTGGTGATCAATTATGTTATTAATTGTTATTGCAACTGTTGATTTCATTTATGTTAATTGTTTCATTGTGTGTTCACAGTCAGAAACATTCGTTGTGTTAATATGACCGTCCACACGAATGTCGTTTTTTGATCACTCTTGTGATATTATTTAAACTATTTCTTCGCTTTCATCGTTCACTTGCTTACCTTGTGTACCTTGTGGCTCGCGTGTGTGTTATTTATATGCGCTATAAATATACGTTGTTGTTGTTGTTATCACAATGTTAGGTCACAATGTCTCATATCATTTTGGAATTATTTCAATTTGATTATTGATTGATTCAAAGTGATTTTCAATAGAAAGTTTTGAGTGATTTCAATGGACCTACATGTAATATATGTAATGCAATGTACTTGTAATGCAATGTACTTGTAATGCAATGTACTTGTAATGTAATGTAATGTGATGTAGCGGCAAACAAGCGTGCGTGTAATTAGGCTATTTTCACGTGAACGTGTTGGCATTTGACACTTACTGTCGTCTCTTGTTGTGTTAATTCACAGATATTCGCGCGACTATTATGTGAAATCGAATAGTCCTGGGCAGAAAACACAGGTCGGTTTTTATGATCTTATCACGCACACACGCTCCAAATTATATTCCCCCATTATACTGTAATTTTTTTGGGTGGATAATTAGGAAATCTCAATGAATCTAACTTTATGATTTTTTAATCCAATTGCAAAAACTACAGGGTGTATCCAAAGTATTGGACACATTTTGACATTGAATATCTCGCAAACTATTAAGGATATAGGTATCTGATACTTATATCCTGATAAGGATAAACGTGTCTGATAAATTCAGGAAGCTTGAAATCTAATTCCGTAAGTTCTATATGGAATGCTTGAATACGTTCAATATGAGCACCATTGGTCATACGACACACATTAAGCCGATATGGTTAAATCCTTGCCAACCGCGTTCCAGGCTTACATTGTCAACGATTGCAACAGTTTGTTTTTCGTGCCTTCAGCTCATTGCTGCCCCTAGGAATGGTGGACACCGAGCTCAATTTCTTGACAAATCCCCACAATAACAAATGGCATGGTGTGATATCTGGAGATCTAAGTGGCGATGAGACGATGATCATTCTCGCCAGACCGTCCAATTGATCTGTCTGACAGTGTTGTGTTCACAATCTGTCTAACCCTGAGGCTCCAGAGTTGTAGCGCTCCATCTTGTTGGATAATTAAGTCACCCGACTTATCCATGAGCTTCTCACCCATGCGCTTCATCCATGAGCTTCTCACCCAATTTATCCATGAGCTAGTTTTACATTACCAGTTGCATTTTGAACAACGGTCCATGTTTCAGTTTCTGCAAAATCAATCACAAAAAACGCCTTTTCTGTTTGAGTGAACGTCATTAATGGGTCTGAAAACAAATATATAAAGCAATAGCTTTCCAAAAAACTTTATGTAATTAGTTTTAAAATGGCGTAACTTTTATCTTACTACCTCTTATAGTTAAGGAGATGTGGGGACTTCAAATGTGCCCAAGACTTTTGGAACACCCTGTAAATTGCAAATGTTATTGTAATATAATCTAACGTTTGCAGATACTTGACCCTTCCATCTTTCTAGACTGTCCATTCCACACAACCACATTGTCTGTCTGTGTTTGTGTGTGTGTTTGTGTGACTTTAATAGCACCAGATGTGCTGCTTTTGTTTTCATGATTATAGAAAACTGTGACACACACACACACGCACATGGTCATTGTACTCTCCTCAACGCGGACTCATCTCTTGTTACGATAACGTTCACCACTCTGTGCTCCACTTTTCTCATGTCATATGCACACTGCTATGTACAGTTCATATGTGTTTTCCAGTCGCGTATGGCGGCTCATAACTGCACGTATATGCATGTGTGTGTGTGTGCATGTTGGTTCAATAGCACTCAGCTACATCAGTTCAGTTTCTGTGTACAGTACTTGTATTTAAACACGCATGCACTGTGTATCATACTTCTTCTGGTGTTCTTTCCAGCAACACACACACACACATACACATACATACACACACACACACAAATACATACACATACAAACACACACACACACACGGCGAGTTTGTTGGCGGTTATAGCTGGCTGCTGTTGTTGTGTTTTTCCCTCGTCGACCATATGGTGTCGTGTGCGATTTGCGGTGACGACGTTTCACGCACAGTGACATGCGCCACACACACACACACACGCACACACACACACACACACACACACACACACACACACACACACACAATCACATGTGCTTGCACGTGTGTGTGTGTGTGTGCGTGTAGAGGATGTCGGCTCGTGTAGACTCGACGCGCCGGACGCAGGCCGCAGTCGGCGACACGATGCCTTTGCAGGCGCGTCCTCCCACTCCGGCGGCGGTCGGCGGCGCGGATGCGACGACCGGCGCTTGCTGTGGCGGCCGACAGCCTTGCCGCACCAGTCCCGACGGCCAGGAGAGCTGTCGCAGTCTGTCGCCGACGCCGTGTGTCTCGACGACGGCCAGCCTCGCCGCGGCCGCCGTTCCGGCCGATCTGCCCAGCTCTCTGCCGTCCGTCAAGCTGCTGCGCGACCACTTCCAGCAGCAGCAGCAGCAGCCGCTATCGCTGCCGTGTCAACAGCGACTGTTCACTGCGACGCCGGTCGACCACGAGACCATAGTGAGGGCAAGCTGACTAATGTCCGGTTTTAACCTTTAGTGCTTACAGATATTCATTTATTAGTTGTTAATATGATCATTTTATTATCTCGTTTGATATTCGTAAATTTTTTCATATATATATTATATTTGCTTGCTTAATTTTCAGTTAAACATAAATACATATTGTTTTAATCTCGGTGTTTAAACACGTTTCTTGACTTGTCTGACCCCTCAATCTTTTTGGTCCATTGTTGTTTTATGCATTGTGTGTCCTGTTAATTGGTTTTATTGTATATCCACCGTTTATTTTTCATATGTGATTTATTTATCATGTTTCCATGCCATCGTTAAAAGACGCTACCGCTGATTGGCCAATCAAAGCAGCAATTCTATAAGATTAATCGTATTTTTAGCTGTAGGTTAATAAATATTAACATATTTTTATCAACTATTATATAAAATATGATATATCATAATAAAATGTTTTAGTTGTAGATTAATAGGTAGGCTTTAACTTCACGGATATAATACATTTCTTCTTGGTCCGAATATATTGTGTTTCATGTTCCTTTTTCATGTCTTTTTGCGTGTGATAATTATGACACGTCAAGAATCTCATCAATAATAAATTAGATTTGCGAGCCATCACAAGATACACTTTCTCCCATAGCCTATTGATTTAGTACAACAACTTCACTATTTGTATGCTTGTGTATAAAATAATTTGAATCGAAATTTTTGAAAACATTACGTGGGTATGCAGGAAATATTCCTTATAAATTATAACGAATATATATTGATGAGTAAATGTGCTAATACAAGCATTTGTGATAATTAAATATGTGTTTTTGTACAGACATAAAACTACGAAATATTGTAATTTTTAAGTGATTTAATATGAGAATAACGAGGGATAATGGGTTAAGTTCGAGAATAACTTCCTTATATCACCGCCAGATGTCGCATGCGCATAACATGTACTGGCGCACTATTCGAACCGACTGTATTTTATATGACAGACTACTACATTATTTTGGGCAATATATTCCACATTGGAATATTGCTTTTGACTTATAAGCGCATTTGTTATTTGAGTATATTTGATGACCATGGTGAAATTTACCGTAGACCAACACCGCAATTAGCCCTCTGATGTTGTGCGTGCGTATGCTATACTCGTATGACGTGTTTCGATGTCAATACGTATTATACCAGCACTATGTGTTAGCGTACAGTTGGAATATGCCGCATTGTCCAATACGTGTTACTGTCGAGCGAGTTTAGCATTTCTTCAGCACCCAGCAATATAGTGGTGTCGACGAGAAGGATTGAGTTTGCATTGGCTCAGCAATTGAAATGTAATCGAATTTGAGTATCCAATCAGGCTGTCCTGGGGAATGTCGCAATGAATCTAATAGGGTATAACAGGAAGTTTCTGTTCATGGGAGCAGTGGCGGCGCCAGGAATTTTCCCATGGGGAGGCTGAGGAAAAAGTTGTGGGGGCTTGGCGAAACATGAAGAGCTACACTCGAACGCTGACTACATAATATTATAATAAGGGAGTGGGGCACTCTGATTCAGTCCTCGAACTTGAACCATTCTTCATTTACAGTGGTAGGAAAGTTTATTCATAGTGGTAATAATTTTTTATTTCCATGATTATCATTTTAGGGGGGGCTTAGGGGGGCTTGATGTATTTTTGGGCAGGCTGAAGCCCCCAAGCCCCCCCCCCCCCTTGGTGCCGCTACTGCATGTGAGTTTTGTGTAACACATAGTCAGGTCTAGTTTAAATACATGTGGAGTGAACTGATTCATTTGGCGATCACGGCGACCTGGGCAAAGAGGACGTCGACTGCACCCCCGGCATGACTGCTGTGTATGTATGTGTGTGTGTATATAGGCTCCGACGCTTGTGAGTGCGTCGCGACTGATTGTCGATGATTCGGATTGTGAACATCGGCGTCCGAGAGACTCAAAGAAGTTGGAGCGACTGCGAAAGCAAACGTCACGACACCAGGCAATATGCAAACACTAACTGCAAATTTCTCTCGCCCTCTCTCTCTCTCTCTCTTTCGCTTTCGCAACCCTCTTTCTGCCAATATCACATACACACATGCATATACGGACGCACTCACTCACAGTGGGCATGCGTTGGATTGGCCTCACCAGAAGGTATCCGTGTAGATTCTACACAGATTCACTTCGATATTCTACACTGTAGAACACTGTTTCTCAACGTGGTCATATGTCTCCCTTGAGGACCCCTTGAGTATAAGTATACCTCCCAAAATAATACTGAAATAAAGAATACTTATACTGCGTAGACCACCAGCACTTCCCGGAAGCGTTAGGAACGACTTAAAATTAATCAACAGTGGAAACATGTAAACTTTTACTCGTATACAAGCAATGGCAGCCAATGGATGTATGTATATATGTATGTATATATGTACGTATATATGTATGTATGTACGATAGGTTCACAGTCTGACGGCGCGTAGTGTTTCGCGAAAATTTCGCGAGGGCCTACGAGTGGTTCCGCTGCCCTCAGTCATGGGCGATTGCAGCGTGGACGATGTCAGTGAGGAGGCACAGATGTATTCGGTACTGTCCGAGATTGGCGAACAAGAGGCCGACGCCACCACTGAGGCTGACGCCACCACTGACGCCACCAATGACGCCACCAATGACGCCACCACTGATGTCAATACTGATGTCACCGCAGACGACATCACGGACGCCACCGCGGATATAGAGTTGGCTGCTGTGATTGATCTGGTGGAGAAGAGCATGGTGGATGAATCCATGACGTGCGAGGACGCTGGTGCTCGGCTGGACACGACCGACAGCGTGGTGGCTGCAACTGAGGCATTGGCTGGCTGACGTTCAGGTCAGGAAGCAGGTTTGTGGTGGGCTCAACAGCTGAACGACTCACAGAATGCAGAAGTGCACCAAGTGAAGATCAAGTGCGTAGACTAACACGAATTGCTGTTAATCTGGTTCTGAGTAGAATGTTCCCTGTCTCAATGATTGGTTGATGGTTGTTGGTCGTACATCACTATCAACACTATCCATCACTATCAACATGTGTATCCTATCATTACTCGATTGCTATGCGTGTGTCTCTGTATTGTGAAGTGTGTTTATATGAGAAATATATTATTTGGTGATTTAACCACATAGAGCACATAGGTGACTTAACCACGGAGCTGAATACGAAACTCACAGCGTAACTGAAAGTATGCCACAATGGCGGGCAGCGATACCAAGGGCGTAGATATGTGTCGAGGCTCGGAGGATGACAGCCATCATTCATGAATGTTGAAGGATGGCTCAGTTGGCCAATTGCATGTGACCTCAAACTTTTTTCGGTTTATTAAATTATATCACACATACCTCAATAAGAAATAGATTGCATGTAATTGAGAAAACACATTCGTAGTGTAATTTTACTTTTTTCTGTGCTGGTTTTGATGATAATTTTCTCAATGAACTAAACTCAGCAGATTTTTCGGGAGTATATTTGCATATTCGTACCCCCAGCCAATTTGTCGGGGATGTATATAACCCCATATCCCCAGGATTACACCCATTTAGCTTTTAACCATGAGCAATAATACCCTAGGTAAGGGTTCCTTAACCGGGGGTGCGAGGATTTCTGTAAATTTTTCTTAAAGAAATTATATGTTTACCCTGTGGTGCGCCACGTGCAACAGCGTCACGCACCACTTCGGGGAACCTGCCAGAAGCACACGCGCAGTGTCCTCTGCCCTTGCAGCGTTTTGTGTGCGGCATCATATTACACAATCATATGCATCTGCATGTGCGGTGCAGCCTTGTACATGTGTGTCCTGTGTCGCAATAAACAGTCGGTCCAGAACACTCGTCCTGTGTGGTAGTGTAGCTTCGTGGCGAGCCAACCGCCGCAACCCTATGCATTATATGTCTACTGAAAAAAACTTAGTTTTGCTTAATCGTCTCAAAGGGGTTGTATGAATGAATATTCAATAAAAAACGTTTTGTTATTACGTCGTTTGTATTTTTATATTTTCGTATAACTCTCAAAGATCCAGGGTGTGAGAGAACTGACTGCTGATTTGAAAGGGTGCGAGCACTGAGCAAGGTTGGGAACCACTGAATCACTAGGTCAATAACAGTTTCTCTTTTTTTCTCTCACTTTTTAATGATCCAACTCTTCATTTTCCACATCAACGCTGAGAAATGAAATAAATTCACTTTTCTGCCAAATTAAATGTTATCAAGGCACGAGAAACCAAAATAAACCGTACATTCATCCGTACATGTTTGCAAAATTATATTTAATTTAATAATTCACGCATACACACACATAGTTACACATGCGCAAACACAAGCATACATACACATAGTTATACAGGGCTTTATTTGTGATCAACTTGCGCTCTGCAGTCCACCTTTGATGTATGGCTGGTCAAGGTTGAAATTTGAAAATTTGTTTGTTGATTTTTGCTCATAAATCTCCTGTTGCGATAATTTCAGCCTTTTCGCCGCGGATGTCTAATACCACACTGTATGAAATAAAATCAGGTACACGTAACGTTTACATTCCAACATTCGAATGTAGCAATGTAAAACCATCGCACAGGTGCAGTCGAGCACACGATACATTCAACATTCGATACATCCAACATTCGACTTTTCAAAACATTAAAAAAATTAGGACTGGAAAATATAATTTATAATAATTATCTCGAGCGCCGAAAATACTGGATATTTTCCGTCAAACTGACACGCACACACACACACGCACACACACACACATACAATACAATACAAATCAATACGACACAAGAGCACGCAGTACATCACAGACGTGTCAACACAACACCAATAAATATTTAGCCAGTATTTAATACATGGTTGATACAGATTTAGCAAGTTTTAAATACATATAAATAACTGTGTGTCTGCAATTATGCCTGTGCGTGTGTGTGTGTGCGTGTGTGTGTCCATGTGTATATATGAATATGTGTATGCATGTCTGTGTGCCAATATGATATGTTCGGTTATAAAGCACAGATTCGAACAGATATATGCGTCATTACGCATCGATTTAGCGTGACAAACATGATCGGTCTAAACTCGCGTGCGATAAAAACACACACACGTGCACACACACACACACACACACACACACACACACACACACACACACACACACACACACACACACACACACACACACACATACTACCAAAATCACAGCAAACTTATCAACATACACACACACATACATACACATATGATCAGCTCATTGACGCTTGCATGTGTGAATGCGCATGTATGCGTGTTTGCATGTACGTTTGAGTTTATATGCAATTGAGTCTGAAGACATCAGTAGCAGAGGGTGGGAGCATGCTGCCGGTGAAGAGAGAGAATGGTAGCGGCTGAAAAGCAGAGGACGCAAGTCTAGTGAGGATAAAACCCTGCGCGTCAGTCTTTTTCTGCTTCGCGGCACAGCTGAAACTTTGGTTTCAGCGCTAGGCTCGCTGAAGCTGAGTGTGGGGGAAGCGGGGACGTCTGGAAGTGGGGATCAGTAGAGTGGGGGTTCAGCCGGAGCTGATTGCGGTGCAATGGAGGCGTCTGGTGGCGCAGCAGGCTCGCTTGAAGTAGCTGCGCTCACAGTAGCGCGTGCCGTGTTCTAGCACAAATTGCGCGCACGACAAACGCCCGAATAATGGCCGCTCCGAGTCCTCACACGCTCTCTCCGGCGCCCGCTGCTGACCCTCAAGCTCTGCACACCAGTACACACACACAAAAAAATACAAGCATGTACACAAGAACAGGCGGACAGGAAATATACTTTTGGTAGTTTTTAGACAGTTAAGATTATAGTTGTTATGACAACGCACCGTTGACAGCTGCCTTGATCGGTTCCCCGAGTGTCGACAATTTGGCCCCCTCTGAAGTGCGAGCATTTCGAGAACTTAGGGACATTTTGTTTGTCGCGTGGTGCAGAGGAATGGCTTGAGCTATGGGCTCAGTTGTGCTGCCCGTTTCAACTTCAGACCCACTGCTGACACATACACACACACACACATACATACATATCTAACAAGAACAGTATCACTAACTCTTATAATACACTTCACGTACGTTCGTCTCGTATCACTGGAAAAAGTCGCATTTATGTGTGAATCAATCATAATTGAAAACTAATATACGAACACTTATTAGCTTTGCAATACTTCACTTAGCTTTATAAGCTTACACTACATACACTTAGATTTATTAGCTTTGCAATCCTCAATCAATCTCTCATCTACCACCCTCTCGCGAAAGCAAAGCTGACTATTCGGACCCATCATCAAGCATTACCAACATATATCCGAGTATGCGTGTGTGTGTCGTTGTCAGTGGCGGTACCAGGATTTTTTCCAATGTGGGGGCTGAGGGGGGAGAATAAGGAAACAGTTGGGGGGGGGGGCTTGGCGAAAAATGAAGAGCTACACTCGAACGCTGACTACATAATATTATAATAAGGAACTGGGGCACACTGATTCAGTCCTCTCACTTGAACCACACTTACAGGACTTCATTTACAGTGGAAAGAAATTTTAATGTCCATGATTAAGATTTGGGGGGGCTTAGGGGGACTTGGCATATTTTTAGGGGGGGCTCCCCTTGGCGCCGCCACTGGTCGTTGTGTATCAACGTGAGAAGGGCACCTGCTTTTGTCGAGAGAGCCGAGAGAACGGGCGACCTGCGGTGGAGGATACGACCACACCGGCTTGTGATCGGTGGCGCTCGTGAAGAACTCGTTGGCCGCGTACGAGTAGTGTCCCACACCCTCCACCGCCGACTCCACATCTTCGACAAAAGTGTCGTCCGTCACGCAGTAGCCGTCGCGACAATACTGGCGCACACACGCACATACACACGTACAATAGAAACATAAGACCACAACAAAAGTAAACATGGAAAGAACAGAAGAGGTCAAAGCCTAATCGCCAAGTGGTCGTTGGTGTAATCACGGTTGAAGCTATAGGTGTCTGGAATCAAGAACATTTATGTTGATAAAATTTGGTTTAACGAATTTCTTTCAGTCCTAACCTAACCTAACTAAACCTAACTTGACCTAACCAGCTAAACATAACCTAAACTAAAATCTATGAACAATATAGAAACGTTTTTGTGTGTTTTTTAAGCGTTTTTAATCAATTAGCGTTTTAATGTTCTTGAATCCTTACAAACTTAGCCTAGACCGTGTAAAAACCACACACACACACACGCACACATACTCGCACACACACACAAACCTTGCCGTCGCCGCACGTCGAACCCTCGGCGGCCGGCCGGTACGAGACGCAATACCCGGTCGACTGGTCGAAGCAGAACAGCTGCGAGCAGACGCGGTCGTCCTTGAAGCAGGCGCTGGTGCCCCGATCGCGGCGACACTGCGCGTCCAGCGATAACAACTTGCCCGGCAGATGGCGCAACAATCGCCGTCGCTCGTGCGGCGCATTGTACAAACAGCTGGCCGTCTCGCCGCTACCACACGTACACATGTACACAATCATGGGTATATATTCATAATCACCATCATCATCATCATCACAATCATCATCACAATCATCATCATCATCTCAAACATCATCATCATCATCATCATCATCTCCATCATCATGGGTCTCCGGAGCTGATGAGCTGATGTGCTGACGTCAACTCACTTAAGGAAGTTGTCGAACTCTTCGAGACTACATGTCGACCACTTGAATCCCTTCTCGGTGTGGCGCAGGTCGGACATGATGTAGCCCTCCTCCCAGCGACACCGACGAGCTCCCGGACCTCCCAGGTAGGACGGTGGAGGAGAGCCGTCGTGCACGTTGCCCAGCAGGTGACCCAGTTCGTGGGCAGCCACAATTATGCCAGAGAAGCCGCCCGTGTCTTCAATAATGGCCACAGAGTTCACCTTGGATAGCCGCTTGTTGACTACGCACGCTCCACCAACATAAGCGAAACCTGACGCATGAGCAACATGATCGTTAGGGTAACAGCCGGATTGTCTCGGCGGCATTGAAAGTCATTGATCGTCACTGACATCCATCACTGACATCCATCACTGGCATCCACCACTGACTATTTCTCTATGCCAATCAGATGACACAACCAATGAGCAACTCACGTAAATCTACAGGTGTTGATCAATGGAAAAATAACTTATAATTCAACAATTACAACGGAATGTATTCATCATGATAAGAGAGCAAAACTGATATATCTCCACTTTGTCTCTAGCAGCATTAAGTTATCTGTTCTTTCTATCCATCGGACAAAGGAGCACATCAAATGACATAGGTCAATCTCCAAGTCATAATGTCACGGACGTTAGGAAGAAGTCACGTTAGTCGGACAAAGTCTGGACTTACCGGCCGTGCCGCGGTGACACGGACCGTACTCCACGTCTTGTCGACACATGTCATATCTGTCGAGCGTCGTCCACGCCACACACACACACACACACACAGACATACACACACACAAGTCAATGTCATTGTCACTGTCATTCTAAGTCATGGATAGAAGAGATAGCAAGTGTACGTCCCTGTAGGAAATCCACAGGCAAAAAGGTTGGCCTGAGAAACCTGAAGTCTGCCTGGCGGTTTTCCAAACACAGCCCACGCTAATACAACGTCAATTTCACATTGATCCCGACCGAAAGAACATGTCTAGCGAATGTTGGCTGGTGGTTCAATAGAACATCGAAGCATCGCTGTGTCTAATCCTAGCACAATTCAATTCAAGATGTCAAGTTCAAGTTAGTGCAGTGGCATAACCATGAGATAGCATGGATGTCCATTCGACATTAACTGATTCAATGGACCATGGCTGATCTTGGCAGCCACTCAATGCACCTTGCTAGCTGGGGTAATGCTCTCGTTGACATTTGTTTCGATTGAAATTCCTTCAAGACTCGTTGATCTATGCATTATTGAGACCATTTGAAGACTGGCACTGTGATTTACTGTGTACGTATATGTGTGTAGCTATAGAAGAATATTGAAGTCGGTGGTTGTACGTCAGGCTGCCAGAGTAGGAATTATCACGTAAAGTTGTCAGTCTTCAAGATCCGAGTCCATATGAGAAGGGCTTGAAGTTTCATCTCCAAAACCTGTATCTACACAGGAGTAATTTAAAAACTCAAATCCAGCCTACCCCCAAGAGCGAGGATTCTGCAGTTATATCGTTCATCAGAGACCATAAGCTTAAAATCACATGCTTCAATCGAACAGTGATTTGATTAGACAGAAGAGAGTTGTGATTAAGCTGCGCCGTTTGTGGTCTGATCGTCCCTCGCGACAGGCTGTCCTGCGTGTATTTGAGTAAAACATCTACAAGGCATGTTCGGCTTGTTAGCGTTTGAGTCTGTGGTTTTGTGGCAACTTGCTTGGTATAACGCTCAGCTTGGTAAAACGTTCAAGAAAAATTGCCTCTAATTGGAAGACCGCAACTGAATCAGGCATGGGTAAGATCGGTAATGAAGCAGGCTGGTATTTCCGTCGCAGATCTGTCAATGAGAAGACAAGCTGATAAAGTACATCATCGTCAGGTCGTCAGGTGCGAGTGTTATAAAACAAGTCGCAACCAAGTCACAATAGAGAAGCGACACCAGAGCCACCTACCGGCAGTGCCTTTGGTGCATTTTCCGCTTCTCCTTCTCCGACAAAGATCATGCCTGTTAAAATTCAGTGCCAACGTCACACATCGATCAACCCAAACACAAGATTGCACCTACAAAGTGACACGCGTATACACAAACACGTGCACATACAATTTTACATACAGGCACACATACACATGCCATTATACCTATTCAAAGATATTTCTTTTAAATGTATGTCAATTGGTGTTTTTCTCATTCTACATGGTGTAAACATACTAAACATGACAATTATTTTTATTTTTGACTCTGGCGAAACCTACCGCCCGAGTCATGGGTTTTGGGGTCGTTTTCTGCGAACAATGACCCAAATCTGGTATTAGGCTAGGTTGTGTTAGGTTAGGTTAGGCTAGGCTATGTTAGATTAGTATAGGCTAGGTTATGTTAGATTAGGTTTAGATTGTGAGGTTAGGATAGGATGCCCACCTCAACTCAAGCACAATTTATATAACTGGATAACACAAATTTGCTTCGCCGACTAAGCTATTTGCTTAAAAACATACGTACACTATCAAAGTAATATATCTGAGCTATTATCATATTAATAACCTGAATATCACTTTACTATTATATATTATTATATTTATGTTCCTATATTAGTTTAATAACATTTAAAATGTACACATTATTTATATTGAAAATATTGATATAATTATTATTAATTTATAATATACATAATTTGATCATATTAGTATTATTTCTATTATAAATGTTATAAAATGATATATATTATCAAATTTATATAATAATTTGTTCGGCTAACCAAACTTGTGTTCTTCAGTTATCGAAATCATTATTGAGTTCATGTGGGGACTCTAACCTAGCTCAACCATACCCGACCCAACCCAACTAATCCCAGCCTAGCTTAACCTAACTTGAATAACCTAATTAAACCTAACCTAGCCTAGCTTGACCCAACTAAATCTAACCTAATCAAACCTAATATAATTTAACCCAGTATTTTTCCCGTGGGGCCTGAGGGGGCTATGGATAACATGCGGGGACTTGGCAAAACATGGAAAACTACACTCGAATTGCTCATGGTCCTGATCTGGGGCGATTCAGAGAGACATAAATTTTTTTGGGGGTTCGTGCCCTCCAAGCCACCTTGGCATCGCCAGAACCCAGTAATTAACCATTGAAATTGTACCATAGTGTATATGCCTGCACATTTACTTGCACTGTAACTGTGATGGTGAATTATTGTATATTGCATGCTGTGTGGTCATCGCATATCTGACTTATCATTTTGAGGTGTAGCAGGGAAGCTGTGTTCAGCCATGGGAATAGTGCTGAAAACCCAATGTCCAAAAATATGAAGGATATATTAAAGCATTAATTCCGAGTGGTAACAAATGTTGCTAGCAAGAAAATGTCTCGTGGGTGGCGTTTGTTACTTGCGAAATCTACAAATAGGTGTTTATTTACTCGAGGAGAATGTTGGGATCTGCTTTGTGACCTCGTAAAACACAAATGTCTTGCCAGTCAAATCTTACTAATGCAATCACGTTATTTGTAACTAGGAAAACTCGTTGACATGGGCGTTTGCCTCAATGGTGTATTTCCTATGCCAGTTGCCCCAGAGCACGCCCCTCTGTCTACCAATCTTGTCCTCAATCAGACTTCCTCTGATAAATCATCCCTGCTCCCGTCTCTACATCAACAGTGAAACCTCATGCACTGACGATCTTTTTATCAATTAAAAGCCAGTAACGACAGTAATAATAACACTAATAACAAGAATCATTATTTTTATAATAACCATAATAATAATAATAAAAACAATACTATTAAAATGCATTGCAATAATGGAGCACAATTTCTACGATGTTATTATGGCATCACGATGTGTTGTGTCTATGAGTACGAGTGTGTGTGTGTGTGTGTGTGTGTGTGTGTGAGTGTGTGTGTGAGTGTGTGTGTGTGTGTGTGTGTGTGTGCCTGGCTCACTTGGTGATGGCCATAGCAATATCGTAGGTGGGCAGTCGTCGCTCGTCGAACAAATATCGTCCCATGTCTGTGAGCGCCGCGGCCGAATCAATGGAGTCATCGGTCACCATGTTACGCTCCAGGTAGGGTGTAGCATCAGGCCGCTAACATCAACACCAACATCAACAATAACATTCATATCAACATTAACATTCATATCAATATTAACATTCACATCAACAATAACATTCATATCAACATTAACATTCATATCAACATTAACATTAATATTAACATTAACATTCATATCAACACTAACATTCATATTAACATTAACATTCATATCAACATTAACATTCATATCAACATTAACATTCATATCAACATTAACATTCATATCAACATTAACATTTACATCAACATTAACATTCACATCAACATCAACAATAACATCAACATTAACATTCATATCAACATTAACATTCATATCAACATTAACATTCATATCGACATTAGCATTCATATCGACATTATCATTAATATAACATTAACATTCATATCATTAACATTATCATTCATATCAACATCAACTATAACATCAACATTAACATTCATATCAACATTAACCTTCATATAAACATAAACATAAATAATAACATATATTGTAACATCAACACTCGTATCAACACTAACATTCATATCAACATCAACAATAACATCAACATTAACATTCATATAAACATTAACATTCATATCAATATTAACATTCACATCAACATTAACATTCACATCAACATCAACAATAACATCAACATTAACATTCATATCAACATTAACATTCATATCAACATTAACATTCATATCAACATTAACATTCATATCAACATTAACATTCATATCGACATTAGCATTCATATCAACATTATCATTAATATAACATTAACATTCATATCAGCATTAACATTCATATCATTAACATTATCATTCATATCAACATCAACTATAACATCAACATTAACATTCATATCAACATTAACCTTCATATCAACATAAACATAAATAATAACATATATTGTAACATCAACATTAACAACAACATTAATGTTTACATTACGGCCATCATAAACATTGACAAGAGCAAGACAAAATGTTGTCAACTTGATTGACAAATAGAGACACCCAGCTAATCTTCTACTTATGCACTC
This sequence comes from Sacculina carcini, assembly GCA_916048095.2. Classification (NCBI taxonomy): domain Eukaryota; kingdom Metazoa; phylum Arthropoda; class Thecostraca; family Sacculinidae; genus Sacculina; species Sacculina carcini. Next base: position 3,991,922 of record OU696587.1, on the reverse strand, counting down.
TTAATGCAATCTTAATGCACTCGCCACAATTTGCCGTTTATTGCCTCTGCCATTTGGCCGTGTTTTCCTCCTGCAACAACATGATCATAGCACCGTCCTCCCGCCAGTTATTGCACGTTCATAGTGCAATGCGCTATCTTTGCAATGTGCCGTTTGGAGGAAAATCCCAATGCCCATTAAAAAACTCACGTGTTTGTGCGTATATGTGTATGTGTGTTTGTGTGTGTGTTCTTACCTAGTTCTTATCTAGTTGACTCCACAGGAATGAGTCAAAGACTCGTGACTCCTGCCTTCCGAGTATCATATTTTATTTTGAATGATTGTATTGTTTTTTTATTTACGATCTCCTCTGGTAGCTTGTTCCAATCATCTATCGCCCTATTGGGGAAACTAAACTTTTGAACATCTTTCTTTATTCTTCGTTTCTGTAAACCAAATTTGTGACCTCTTTGATTTTGCCAATTCGAATAAATCTTGATTTTGTACCACTTCTTTTTTCGAAAGATATAGATTGCAATTAAATCCCCTCTTTTTCGCCTTTCCTCCAATGTTTATAGTCTTAATTGACTCAATCTGTTTTGATAAGATAAGTCTCGGATGCTGCTCAAAAATTTTGTGGCCGATCTTTGTACTTTTTCCAATTTCTTCTTGTGTTTTTTCAAATGTGGGTTCCAAATGACTGCGCGTGTTCCATTGTAAGTCTTATAGTTGATTTTATTAATTTTCCTAGCATGTTTTCGTCAATGTATGAGAAAGCCGCTTTTATGTTTGCTATCTTGCTGTTTGTTTTCTTAACGATGCTGGATATATTATTTTCCGGGGACAGAACATTATTTATTTCGACTCCCAAATCATTTTCCTTGTTTGTTGCTTGCAATGTAATATCTCGTATCTTGTAGTTCCAATGTGGTCTTCTCTTTCCTTGTCCAAATCGCAGAACATGACATTTGTTTGTATTGAAAGGCATTTGCCACTCCTCACTCCATCTTGATAAATTGTCCAGACATGTTTGCATGATAATGCAATCCTCTAAGCCGGTTATATCCTTTTGTAATTTTAAATCATCGGCGAACATGTTCATAAAACACTTGTCGGCACTATCTCCTCGATGTCATTAATAAATATTACAAATAGTATAGGTGCTAGAACTGTGCCCTGAGGCACTCCGCCATGAAGAGTAGTGACCCCGTAGACATGTCCGCATTTCTCTATCCGTTAGGAAGTCGCCTATCCATCTGTCTAGTTGCTTGCTGAATCCTCCAGTTTTTGTCAATTTGTATAACAATTTCTTGTGAGAAGCCTTGTCAAAGGCCTTTTCAAAATCGATGTAGATTGAATCAGTCCAGTGCTCTCTTTCGTGAATGTTCTTTGTGACGCGAATGTAGAAACTACCAAGGTTTGATGTTGTAGATCGTCTACTTCTGAATCCGAATTGTTTCTCCGAAATCAATTTCTCTGTCTCCAAATATTTGTGTGTATATGTGTATGTGTGTACGTGTGTATGTGTGTGTGTGTGTGTGTATTTGTGTTTATATATATATACGAGTATATATATATATATGTGTGTGTGTTTGTGTGTGTGTGCTTGTGTGTGTGTGTGTGTGTCTGTGTTTATGTGTGTGTGTATATATGTGTGTGTGTGTGTGTGTGTGTGTATATGTGTGTGTGTGTACTAGGGTGACAGTTATTTTACGTAGGTTTGAATTTCAATGAGTGCGCGTGAAATTATGGTTCCATTTGCTTCAAAAACCCCGTGTGTAAAATATTATTGATAAATCTTAATTTTTAGAACTAGCTCAAAGCGATTAAAGTTTCAAGATTTTTGGCCAATAGGCCATATTTCCCATATTTTTCATACCACTCAGACAAATTAAATTTTTACAATTTTCACGATAAATTTGCATTATAATCATGGAAAATTATGTACAAA
>OU696587.1:3982492-3984992 GCA_916048095.2 Sacculina carcini | reverse complement strand
GCTGGTGTGGAAGTGCTGGTGAGTGTAATGCAGCATGTGCTCATGTTCACGGACGAAAAGAGCGTTTGTAATGCGAGTTTTAGTAGTGAAAAATTAATTACCACTCGCCGCAACACTAGGGAAATCTGACAATTTCACTAAGACACTGGTCAAAATGCAGGCAATTCTGAGCTCTTTAGAATCACATTGATCTAACAGCTTTGTCTAAGCATGACGCATGTATGCATGTCATATTGCTCAATATCTAATACCTATAATATAGGAGATAAATACAAAATCCATATTCTCGTCGTGGTTTCTGGTGTAGGATGTATTTTAGTGAGCAATTCCTTGAGTCATCACAGTTCTTGAGCCATGCTATCTGTTGTCAGTCGACTTCTAATCGATTAGCCTGGGAAACACCATCGAAACGAGAAGCGAGGCGACGTGGAGACAATGATACTGACCTGGTGGGCTCGTCGATAATTGGTCGAGCCGTTCAAGCCCGAATCAGCGTAGAACACCTGAAACCGATTGGCCAGGTGCTGATTGGGGGTGAGATTCAAGCTGTGTCGCTTTCCGAAAGCACTCAATGTGACCTGAAGCGTCAGCAAAACGACAAAAGCAGAAATCGCTGTTTAAAGATTGGAGAGGAATTAACCTAAGTGACCATGAAGCAGGAAACAAGTGAGAAGCTTTCAGTAAATAATCATTGATTGTTTACATAATAAACCTGTATACTTTCATTGCTATTGTGAAACAAAGTGCCGTTAACAAATGGTTATTTCCCCATCGATAGAATACTTCTCCATCATCCCCATCGATAGAGTACTTCACCATCAAAGGAAGCTGTCTGAAAGGAGAGATTTAAGAAAGCTGGGAAGAATATGAAAGAGCTCAATAAGAAGTTGTCAAACCGAAGCAATTAAGGATTACTCAGTTGATAAAGACTGTAGAAGATGAAAATGACTCTTCCTTCTCCTCTCTATCATGTTATTATCTTAAGTTCGACACTGCCATGTAATTACGACCGAAAACCGTGCTAACCTGCTTTCTATGCAGTCCGTCGACGGAACGCCTGGTGCGAGATCGTGCGTGCACTAAGCTATACTCGGGAACTGAAAAATAACAAATAACAAATAAATGCATGTCATTTAAAATTAATCATCAAGTTAAATCGGCTTGAGAATAGAGATAGCAGAAAACAGGGTTCTCCTGGGCAATGCAAACTCAGGTAGATCAAAATAACACGGCTAGCATTAAAATAGTATATTTTATTCAATGCGTTCATACAACCATCAGACATACATCAAATATGAGGAAATATTAAAAAGACGCTACTTATGCTCAATATAAGCACCTTATATCCTCCTTCCTGCAGAATAAATTACACTCCGGTGTATTCACAAAACAGTCACAATATTTGGTGGTATTATTTATTTACATAAATATGGCGCGAAAACACATGAACGGCAAAATACAAGCTTAAAACGACCAGCTAAGCTTGCTCGGATTAGGGCTTAGATTGTTCAAAACGAATCACCGAATATACAAGCAGCAAAACAGAATTATTAAAACATCAAGGAGTGAGTAGTGAAAACAAACAAACAGACTAGCTGCAAGTGTTATAAAATACATAAAGCTGTATAGAAACTCGGGCAGTTTTAGACCGAACAAAACGCTTATGCCTATGTGTTCCATTTTTCCGCTACCGATAAGATTGTAATACTGGAGTGATTCTGTCTTCGCTCTCTCGAATATTGTTGTCGATGTGGAAGGAAACAATATCAAACATTATCACGCATCTACTGAACCAACGCAGCTCCAGAAATAAATATTCTCTTATTTTAATGTCAATTGTTCTGACCAGTAAATCGATATACTTTTATTCTGAACTTTTTCGTCTTCTTATGCCTCTTTTCATTTTCGTTGTACAACTTATCTACCTTTATCTGCCTTTGCCTACCTTTATCTGCCTGCTTACACACTTCGCATCCTGTTGATTGTATTTTCTGCTATTAACACCTTTGTTTCTAATGTCGCGCAATATAAATATATATTGTTGAACATACAAATGTAAATCGTAGTGGTTTTCTTTGTTATTGAGCTTATATGACAAAAGTAGCTTCCTCAACCTCATCTCCTTGATTCGTCAATGTTCGCTAATTACCCAGCCAAGGAAAGGAAGGAAAGATAAGAAATTTATACATCACAATAAATAGATTGAGCGAATTATACAAGCGTAAAGTTGTTCCCTTGTCTTGTTACACAAAATCTCACCTTCTTCGTGTGAGGAGACGGAAAAAATCTCCATCAGCTGCCGTTCGTTTAGTGACAGATGAATCTGACAGAGAACAACATGTCAACGGAACGACCTCGCAAAGTTATACAGCAGACAACATGAAGTTTTCACAACACAACTAATACAATATCAATCACGAACTCCCTTGGTAAGATAGAACCATACGCCTCTGCGTCATTATCTTTACGATTCTTATTCAAACATTACATGGAATTACGC